>CABHPH010061995.1:0-11447 GCA_902168325.1 Peromyscus nudipes
TGTGATGTGTTTGTAGGTGAGTTCTGATACACACGTACATGCCACAGTACACATGGAAATCAGAGGACAGTTTTCGGGCGTTGGTTCCCTCCTTACACTATGGTTTCTGGGGATTGAACTTGACCCATCAGTCTTTTGTGGCAAGTACCTTTTATCTGCTGAGCCATCTTGCTATTTATTTATTCATTGCTTCAGTCTCTCTTGGCTGTAAATTAGAATTAGTTTTTGCTGTTATTTGGGGGAGGCAGGGCTATGTTGCTCAGGCTGGCTTCGAACTTGCTATGTAGCCAAGGATGACCTTGAACTTGTGGTCCTCTTGTTTCCAGCTCCTAAATGCTGGGATTGCTGCATGGATCTATTACTATGTCCTGTTTATGAGGTGCTAGGGATTGAACCTGGGGCTTCATGCATGGGACACAAGCACTCCACCAACTGAGCTACATTCTCTGCCTCTCACTTGGCCTTAACTGATATTTTCTATTCTCTAAGCCTTCAGTAAGTGGGAGCAGACTGAGGAGGTACAGAGAAGTGGTGGGAAATTGGGATTAGGAGGTTTGTGGAGGAAGGTATGCACCCAGTTCATATGAGGTTGACTCCAGTTTCCAGTTGCTTGCCGTGTGACCTTAGGCGAGTCACAAGGCTCAGATTAATCATCTTTGTGTCATGTATCTATAGGGTATACAAGGAGATGATGGATTTGAAGACACAGATTATGGAGTCCTGTGAAAATGCAGAGTGGACAGTTTTATTGCTGTGGTCATTAAGCCAAACTCATAGGCGTTGATGAATACTGGGAATGGTGTTTGTGTGGTGATGTTTTGAGAAAGAAAATTGAGTCATTTTCTCTTTAATGAAATGGCAATAATTCAAAACATTAAAAAAAGAGTTGTTCCCTTTAAGGGCTATGCCTATCACGATTGATTCAACCAACCATGACCAAAGGCAGTGCTGAGATTAGAATCCAAAAATGGGGTGTGGAGTTTAGACTTCATGGCTCATAGATTGACTTGTTTTGTTCCATGGCTCACAGACTGACATGCTTTGTTACTGAGTCTCCCCCACAGGGGAGTGGACAGCAAAGGAGACATCCAGAGACCTGCATGCAGGCCAGATTGCAGTTGCTGGGTTATGAACACTTTGATGTGTTCCCTGGTGGTGATTCGGTGTCAGGAGTACTTGTCATCAGGCAAAGAGAGCAGGCTGAGCTAAACAAGCCTGCTGTCCTGTAGGGTCAGACTTTTTTCCCCCAGCATATAGACACGGTCTTCCTGCTCATCCAGGTAATATTGGTGAAACATGATGGCTCTCGGGCAGAAACATCAGATCTGCCTGCAACCAGCCTTGAGTCCTGATGCTTTTTGCATGTAGCTCTGTGCTCACTTGCACTCATGGTGTGGAGTTGGGCTTGAACTAAGGAAGGTAATAAAAAAGAACAAAGAGAAGTTGGGGAGGAAGGAGACAAGTGGCCGTCCAATTAAATTATGGCTTCTTTCTCACTCTAGGCTAATGTCTGATCCTTTGCCTTCCTGGGTTTTTCTCTGGTCTGGGGGCTGGATTTTGAGCAAGGTCTAGGGTGGAAGGGAGGAGTTTGGAAAAAAAAAAAAACAAAACAACAGATCATTTCTCCAAAGAATGGTGGTTTTTTTGGGGGTGTAATTATCTCTTTTAAATTACATTTATTCATTTATTTGTGTATGTGCTTGCTCACACAGGGCACAGCACTTAGTGTAGAGGTCAGAGGACAGTGTGTGGAAGTCGGTTCACTCCATGATGTATGTCCTTGGGACTGAACCCAGTTTTTTAGGTTTGGCAATGAATGCCTTACCCACTGAGCCATCTCCTTGCCCCAGTAGGAGATTTCTTGAAGTAAAAGCCTATGTGGAGATGATCTCCACTAACTTTTTTTCCTGGGATTTGGATCCATAATTTGTAAAGTGTATCTGTAAGCTTCCATTCTCTAAAAAAAAAAAAAAAAATTATTTATTTATTTATTGGTGGCTGTCTATGGGCTTGGAATGCTGGACACAAGGGAATCCATGTCCTTACAGCTAGGTCAGGTGAGCCTTGCTCACAGGGAGGAAATGACCACAGTGGGGGTACTGAAGCATGCTTGAGGAGGACTTGGATCTGTTTTTCCCACATCTTATTTTCTGTGGGGAAGTACACTTTACGACAGCTGCAGGAAGCTCAGCACCTTCACCCAAGTGTCCTCTCAGGAATGGTGCTCTCCTCTACCGGAGCCGGCTCCGGCAGACAGGACGCGTCCGTGGATACTGCCATGGTGCTTTGAGTGCCCCGTCTTAGCAGTGTGAGAAGCCTGCCTCACTCTTCCCTGAGGCCGGGAGGACTCTGGCCAGTTCCCTTTGCCTAGTGGCCCCCTGACAGATAGAGCCTATCCCAAGCTGCTTTCTCTACCGGCGGCGGCGGGAGAGGAAGCCTGCAAGCTGAGCTGACTGTCCCTGCTGGGCAGAAAACCTAGAGTGATGAATGGGGCTGGATGAAGTCATCCTGCTCCGCCAATCAGGCTGCTCCAACGGAGCTAGGGGCCTCTGCAGATCCAGCCCGGCTGCCTGCTGCTCTCAAGTACCTTTAGACAGAGGCTGTGAGTCTCTGGGAGTGGAGTTGCGGGGTGGGTGGGTGTGAACCGCCCGCCCCCTGGCTTCTGTGTAGGCCTCAGTCAGTCTGAATGTTATTGCCAGGTGAGTGGCTTCACCGGGGGCGTTCCTTTCCCTTCGCCTTCTCCACTTCGCTGTGCCACTCAGCTCTGTGCCTCCAGCTCCTCCTTGCTCAGCACCTTCCCCTGCTTCCATTTGAGTGCCCGCACCTTCACACCTGTCCCCACCAACCCACGCCTTTGCCCTTCCTTCTACCCCAGCACTGGTCGGGCGCCTTCCAGCAGCCTCTGCCCACATGTGCTCCTTGTCCTCCTGATTTGTGGGTACCAGCTGGTAGTGATGGGGGGGGGGGAGGCAGGGCCTCTACTCTGCATCCTCTCCCCCAGCAGGGGGAGCCTGGGGAGACCCACACTGGCCTTCTGAGACCAAGTACCAGGGGAGGGGAAATGGACTGACTGGGGGGCTCATAGGCATGTGTGGGGTTACAGACGGCCTGCTTCCCCAGCTGGCTGGGAAGCCCAGGATGCTTTCCTCCATTACCAACAGCAGAGGTACCAGGGGGGCCTCTGGAGAATGGAAGTAGGTCTCATTCTCCTGGCCTCCCTTCCAGAGGGGTGGTGTCCTCTTTCTGGGTGGACATTTGTGACTCTGCCTTTTCTCCCCGGATGGTGCTGCTGCTCCCTAGGCCAAGCCGGGATCATGGATCCGGCCGACATGGCGACTGCAAAGGTAGGATGGAAATGCTGCCGGCCGCACTGTGCGTAAGTGGTTTCGCTCTGCGAGTTCCGCCCTTGGTTCACTCTCTCTCCCCTCCCTCAGCTCAGCACTCAGGAGCAGGCAGGGCTGTGCCAGGAGAGGGAAATGACCGCAGGAGAGGGGAGGGTGTGCCTGGTGCTACCACAGCACCCTGGCCACCCGCTAGGTCCACACACCAGAGCTTGTGGATGGTGGAGGGCGGGAGGGTGGTCATGCCTAGGGCATTTGCTGGCCTCACTTGCCAGGCCTGTCTTTTTCTTCAGCTATTCTTCAGTGTTCTGTTTTTTATCTTTGTCCTGCCTCCTTTTGGCCCTCCTGTCCTCTGTCTTCTTCTTCTGCCTCTTCCAGACTCTCTTGCTCCATGAGTTTAGACACTGTCAACCTCTGGGCTCCTCCCTCTCTTGCTGTCGAGTGGGCAGGGAGGAGTCGTGAGCTTGAGAGGCTCAGCAGCAGAGACACCTTATCCTGTAGGAGACACTGGCCTTGGGCTTGGTGAGGCCTTGGTGCCTGAGTGTCAGGTGCTGTGCTGTGCCCTCCCCAAGCTCCTGGGAGCCCCCATGTCAGGCTGGTCTGAGCCTCCATAGGGGAATAGCGGCCGGGTGCTGCACCTGTGGTCCTGGACACACTAGGGGGCGTTGTTGAGTAGTGTTCTTAGTCTGTTGGCTGCTGCTGGCAATTAGACATTTTTTTTTTCTGTGTATTTTTCCAAACACAGAGTCTGAGCCATTGGGAGTGGATGGGGCATTTTGGGAGGCGAGTCTCAACGGCCCCTCCCCAAGCCTTGTGTGCCAGGAGACACCTGTACCCCGGCCTTTGCAGCTTTGGCCAAATGGCAGGGTCTCCAATCTCCCAGAGGTGGAAGACTCGGAGAGGCTCAGACTTCTGGAGCAGGTTGGGTCCCCTGTGCTGTGTATGGAAGAGAGTATGGGAAAGGAGGCCTGAGTAGCCTGAGTGCCGCAAGCAGAACGGTCTGGACAGGTCTCTTGGAATCACAGATCTTAGTGATTCTTCCATTCCTTTGTGCAGTGTGATTGGAACCAAGTTACTTAACCTCTCTGAGCTTTCATCTTTTAGCCTATAGCAAGGTAAAAAACGACATTAGTCTGTTGTTTATATTGCATGAGATCTATCACACAATTGAAGAGGAGCTAGGGGAAAGAGCTGAATGAGAACAGAGCTCCCAGGACTGCTTCTCTCCTTCCCTACTTTCACAAATATTTAAATGCCCACTCCGTACGTGGGACGGCACAAGGTGCTGTGCCCCCGTCCCCATTGGCAGTGTGCACTGGCAGTTGCGGGAGCGGGCACCCGGGCTGTGTTTGGTCTGCTCTGTGCAGTTTGCCGTCGGGTTGGAATGCTGCTGTCCCCGATGTGTGTGATGCTGAGGCCAGTGACCAAGCTCTTGAAGCTGTAAGAGGTTTGTTATCAATCTGCTGGCTCTTGGGCCGTGATAGTAGGATAGAGTCTGGGTAAGGTGTGGCCTCGGGCACACCGGGGTGTTCTGGAGTTGGTTTGGAGAGATGCAGTTGTGTTGTGTTGTTTGCATGCGGAGGTAGAAGCACACATAGCTGTTGTTCTTAGGCCTTTCCGCGCCTTGGTGTAGATCTCAGGTCATCTGGTGTAATCCAGAACTCAGCTGGATCATTCCTGAGGTTAGCATTTGCCCTCAGGTTCCAGACCACAGAGTTGCCGGAACTGAGACTCTTCAACCTGGGAACTTCTTTTATCCTTCTCTGGTTCAAGCTCTTTGGAACAGTTATTGCAGGCATCTTCCATCTTGGCTTGTGAACCATCAAGCCACGAATGAGCTTTAGAGTAGAGGGCCCATGAGCCTCCTGTGCTCTTAGGCAGAACTTTATACAGTATAACTTATGTGGTTTATAAAGACACCACCCATGGTGTCTATCAGTTCTGCACAAGGCTTATAACTCAAAGTTAAATCATCTTGAACTGATCCAAGATGCTTCCACAAGGAGCTCAGTTGTGTAGGCCTGGGAGAAGGCCTGCATCCCACATACAGAGGCACTATGGTATGCCTAGATTCCCTGGACCCGTGAGAATGTATAAAAGCCTGCAAATAGCTGAATCAAAATTCATATTATGACTCACAGGCCTAAATACATGTAAATGCACCCTCTTACCTTAGCCTTCCCTGTTTTATTTCTGAGGTTCGGCTTTCAGAATTCCTCCCAGCTCCAACACACTGAGCTAAATTACTACAGAATGAAATGGCTTTTTGGTGGAGGTGTGGCCAATTCTGATGACAACATCCTTGTTTGATTCTGTCCATTTCCTGGAGGAGGGCTTGGAGGAGTGACTTCATTTCCAGGAGTCTGGATTCTGAGACTGCCTTTTCATGACACTGTCTGTTTTGTTTCTTTAAGATATATATTGGTTCAGACAGTTTTTAACCTCTTGAGAAGAGAGACTAGAGGCGTTTGTGAATCCTTCAGTGAAGGTGTAGTAAGTGCCACTTTTTATCGCAGCAGAGTCAGGTGTAGGGGTTTTAGAGAAGAATTGCACATGGTTACCATTCTGGTAGAAGCTCACCTCAACCCCCCTCTCCCATCTCTCTCTCCCCAAACCCTGCCTCGTCTCAGAAAACCCACCAAACACGGCTCCTCCCCCAGAGATGCTCAAGACCACCCCCACAGGGTATTCAAACCACTCCCCAGAAAACAGACATGTGGTTTTTCGGTCTCTTCCCCATCTCCTCTCTGGGGGCCAGAAAATCATCCAGGAGTGTTTTACCCATTAAACCTGGGCTTTTTCTTGATTTGGTTTGATTTGGTCTGATTTGGATTTCTGTGTCCGCTGAGAGGCTTAATATTGGGGTGCAGAAACTTTTCATCTACTGTGAGTGGGTGCTTACCAGTTTTAGGGAGAGGCAGATAGGTAAACAAATTATAGCAGTACAAGATAATGAGGGTCAGCTGGGCATGGTGGCATGCACCTTTAATCCCAGTACTTGGGAAGCAGAGGCAGGTGGATCTCTGTGAGTTTGAAGCTGGTCTCGTCTACACAGAGAATTCCAGAACAGCTAGAGCGGCATAATAGAGAAATCCTGTCTCAAAAAGCCAAAACAACCACCACAACAAAGAAAAACAAAACAAAAAATCAAAGTAAGGAGCAGAAGAGAAATGGCTGTCCCTGGGGAAGTGCCAAAGTACTTCTTGACTGGGCAAGCTGGAAGGAGGTTGGTCAGGAACGTGGCTATGGGGTAGATCACTGAGGGAAATGGACTAGCTGTGACTGGAGGTGGATGTCTCTGAGTTCAGATTCAAGCATGTTCATCATCTGTTTCTGTGAGCTTCAGTGAGTTACCTTGGCCTTTGCTGGTCTGTTTCTTTGTGAATAAGGGTGTCCACATCAAAGAGCCACTATGGAGATTCAAGGACATTGCTAAGTTGAGTTGAATGCTCACTCAATGACAGCTGCTTACATGGAGGCCTTCTAGACAGCAGAGGGAGCTAGCAAGCAGGTGTCTCCGTGGTTGGGGTTTAGCCTTGTGTAGAAGACAAGGCCGAAGATGAAATGAGAAATCCAGGCACAGAATAGAAATGTTCTGAAGCCTCATAATGTCCTGAGTTAGCCGAAATACTGCAGACAAGGACTCTGAGCTGCCATCAGATATGAAGACCTTCCTGCTCCCCAGTAGATAAATATGATAGTTTCCTCATTTTGCTCCAGCTTTGATATTTTATTTATCAGTGGACTGCTCTTTTGAGATATTCAAAAGGATAGCCCAGGCTATCCTGAAACTCACTATGTCGGACTGGCTTTAAATTCAAAATAATCTCTCTGCCTTAGTCTACCCATTGCTAGGATTATAAGCATGATCTACCATGCCTGGCTCATTTTATTTTATTTTTTTTACATGTTGGCTTTTCTCTATTTTATAAGGAATTCCAGGCTTTATTATTTTATTTTATTTTTTTTGCTCTACAGAAACTGCGGAATCTTCTACTTCCCCTGGCATAAGATAGACTGAACAATGTTTGTTGAATTAAAAAGACAAGTAGGAAAGAGTGCAGCTGCAGACAGAAAGATGAGGACTGATGGGTAAAAACAATGCTGGCCCAAGATAAACTTTAGTCATAGTTTGGAGCTAAGATTGATTGACTTCTTACCTAATTAAAATGGTAGGTGAGAGGGAAGGCATCTAAGAGTTCTCTGTCTCTGAATAGGTGACCTGATCACTATGGTGCTGTTCATTGAGGTATTACAGCAGGTCAGTCAGGAGGTATAGATCTGGGCTTAGATAATTGGAATGCCTGAGGCATCTTGGTGACATTGTTCAGGAACAATGGGAATCTGTGGCTGAGGTTAAGGGAGTTGTAGATGCCCATATAAACTTGGGTGCCACCAACATATCTTCAAGGCATTGTTAATGCATTCACGTCTCATTAGGAACCTCTGTGACCCAGATGGCATTTGTCTTAGGGTTTCTATTGCTGTGAAGAGACACCATGACCATGGCAACTCTTATAAGGAAAACATTTAATTGGGGTGGATCGCTTACAATTTCAGTGGTTCTGTCCATCTTGCTTACAGATGGTTAACTCCTTACTTTTCAGAGGTTTAGTCCATTATCATCATGGCAGGGAGCGTGGTGATGTGCATGGTGCTGGCTACATCTTGATCAGAAGGCAACAGGAAATGAACTGTGACACTGAGCGAAGCTTAAGCAAAAGAGACCTTAAAGCCTACCCCTACAGTTACACACTTCCTTCAGCAAGGTCACACCTCCTAATAGTGCCACTCCCTATGAGCTTATGGGGGCCAATTAAATTCAAACCACCATAGCATTGAATGACAGAGGATCTCAGAAGACCCCATCTCTGTTCTCAGTCTCCTATAGTGGATCACGAACTCTTAGAATCATAATAGCCTTCTTCCAGAGGGAGACATTTCCAAATATTTATTGGATCCATGAAAAGTAACCAAATTAGGATATAAAACTACTACTGCCCCTGCTTACATTTAAGGAATAGTTTAACACAAAATTAAAAAGGAGGTACTATTGAAAATTAAATAATTGAATATATTGATCCCTTTAAAACTCACTGTGTTACTCTGACTATTCCCAAGCTCACCATGGATCCATGTACAAGCTTCCTCATGGGGGCCAGGTGTGGGGTACATGCCTTTAATCTTAGCACTTGGGAGGCAGAGGCAGGAGGGTTTCTATGAGTCTAAGGCTAGCCTAGTTTACATAGTGAGTTCCAAGACAGCCAAGGCTACATTGTGAGACTCTTCTTCAACCAAACCAAAACAATCCTTTATCATGATCCATACCAGCATCGGGTGCCCCATAGTCCCATAACCATCAAATATGACCAGTGGCATAATTTAAAAGGTTGTAGGTATGTTTACTAGGAGCGTTAGTATCAAGACAAAAGACGCTGAACTATTAGGCTGGTCTAATGTCTGTTGTGTAGCTGGAGAGCTTCTCTCTGGGTCCCGCCAAGCCTCCCGCAGTCCCACAGCCCACTTATAAAATAAACTCATAGATGCTTATATTATTTAAATTATTGGGCCATTAGCTCAGGCCTACCATTGTTTAGCTTTTACACTTATACTCAGCCCATTTCTGTTAATCTATATGTCACCACGTGTTCCATGGCTTTACCTGCTGTCTTTACATGTTGTTCCCTGTACGGCAGGCTGGCATCTCCTCTTCTCCGCCTTCCTGTTTCCCCCATTCTCCTCTCTGCTAGTCCCGCCTATACTTCCTGCCTGGCTACTGGCCAATCAGTGTTTTATTTATCAATAAATCATAGCAACACTGTTGGGATGTTGAAAGAATGCATCTGGTATCAGAACATTTAGGTGATTCTAGCCCCCCACCCTCAACCCCACACCTGCTCTGCTGCTTTCTCAGTCCTATGCAGAAATAAGAAATAAATATCCTGCTGGTGGAATGTGAGAAATTCAAAATCCATGCTCATTCAATTCAGCCTGCTGTATCCCCAAAAGCCTGTATTCATTGGCAGTGACGGAAGCAGAACATATAACAGCACTATTTCTGGACCTGCCATGCAAGGAGGAAGGTCCTGTGTCAGTAAAGGATGACAACAGATACTGGATACCTTTTCTGGCCAGTGCTTTCACATGAAGAGCAGACTAATCACGAAATATTTATCGCAAACCGACTTAGTGTAGGTTAGCTGAGCATCCCACCATGACTTGTCAGCTGATAAATTAGCATAATGGTTACAAACTGTGTTCATTTTGAAAGACAGAGGTAATATGCCTTGATTAGATATGCCTTTCCCTGTGAACTACTGATTTGTATTTAGTTAATGCCGTTTCTTATCCTTTTTAAAGTTAGAGGCCAAGGAGTTCATTGGGCCTGTCTTTGCAATGTTGTTATGCTGGACCTGGGTCAGGAACATAGTACCCACTCAGTGACTACTGACCTAGAAAGTACCACACACTCAAAAGACACAAAAAGTCTCTAGGTTATCTGTAATACTTAATTCTGTGGAAATTCTATGTAAGTCGTTGTTCTGCTGTATTGTTTAGGCAGTACAGGTATAGGTCCCTAACAAAATAGTGCAATAGGAAAAAACTTGGAAAAGGTAGAGAAAACCGATGCCAGGAAGGATAGCCAAGGAGCAGGTGGCTCTTCTAGAGTATGGTGGTGGATCGGGGAACACTGGTTTAGAAAACCCCAGAGATGTTGGAATGCACTGAGCCCTTGCTTGCTCTCTATATGTCATGGGCCCCTGACAATCTGGTGGTGCTCTCATCACTGCCTTTTTGAGTAAGTGATGGAGCTGAGGCTTAGAGAATTCAGTAGACTTTCTTAAGGCCACATGGCTGTGAAGTGTGGATTTTTTGAATTGAAGCCGGATTCTGGAATCTGGATGCTAAACCATAGTATATTTCCCTGGGACTAATGTGAGGCCCGGGCCTCACACACACACAATGTGTCTCCTCTAGGCTCATTTTAGGAACAAGCCTCTTCCTTGCCAACAAAAGGTTCTTTCGCCATCTCTTTGGCCAGGAGACTTTGACTGTGAAAATGGGTAACACTCAGTTCATCTGTCATTCCCATTCCCCCCCCCCAACCCCCGCCCGCCTCATGGCAGTACTCACATAGCTTTGTTGAAAAGGAGAAATCCTCACATTGGTAGGAGAGCAGACAGCTGTTGGTTGTGGATGGATAGGTGTTCCCTCCTCGGGAAATCAGAGTCTGCGAGGCCCTTCCTGGCTTCTAACACTGACTCACCTGGAGGTTCTCCTGAGCCTAGAAGAGCAGGCCATTAGAAATCTGCCTGCTGGGGCTGGAGAGATGTCTCAGAGGTTAAGAGCACTGCTTGTTCCTCCAAAGGTCCTGAGTTCAATTCCCAGCATGTTGGCTCACAACCATCTGTAATGAGATCTGGTGCCCTCTTCTGGCCTGCAGGGATATGTGCAGACAGAATACTGTATACATAATCAATAAATAAATCTTAAAAAAAAAAAAAAAGAAATGAAAAGAAAAGAAATCTGCCTGCCCTTTCCTTCTAGCAGGGGACAGGTGTGTCTCTGCTGTGTGTGAAGTTAGAAGGCTGGAGGGAGGCCAGTGTCTCCTTCCTCTGGTGGTGGGGTGGGGTTTCTGTGTCCAGTCTGATGATCAGGTTCTGGTCTCCTTGGAGCTACCCTTCTGTCTATGGGCAGAAGAGGTCTTATGAGCCAAGATGTGGGCATTTGTTTGGCATGCAGATAAACCAACCCTGAGGCAAGCAGGTGGGCCTTTGGGAAGTGGGAATGATTTTTGAAGGGGATGAGAAATGGAGGCCTGAGGGTCCTCTTTGAAAGCTTCTCTGATAGAACCAAGGACATTCTTGTGTTCATCAAGACAGTTTCCTTGGAAGGGGGATGCTAAGTTGAATGTCATGGTGTAGGTACCTCTGTATTTGGGAGGCAGAGGTAGGAAGATCACCTCCAGTTCAAGGCCAGCCTTAAAGGCTATAGAATGAGGCCTTCCTTGTCTTAAAAAGTATATCAAGAGCATGGAAAAGAAAGAGAAGCTTAGCTGGGTTCTCAGACAGCATGAGTGTAGTGGATCATCTATGTGTTATCTGG
>CABHPH010061997.1:0-29604 GCA_902168325.1 Peromyscus nudipes
ACACACACACACACACACACACACACACACACACACACACACACGAGAAAATATGTACAAGAGAAGAATAAAACCAAGATGAAAGCAAGAATCTGATGACTGAAAACTGCTGATATCATAGGAAATGAGTTTGACTGTATAACTACTGAAAGCCATTAAAAGACCTTAAATAGTGTTGTGGTGTGACCTTTCTTTAAAAGCAGTGGCATGGGTAGAATAGAAATCCATCCTCCTCAAATAGGTAAAAGTCCTGTGAGAAATAAGGAGACTTCAAACGAGCATCAGAAAGAATGGAGATAAGACAAAGAACCGATGAACAAAATTATTGTTTACCCTGTGTCATAGCTACTGTTCTATTGCTGTGAAGAGACATCATGACCGAGGCAACTCTTATAAAGAAAATATTTAATTGGAGTTTGCTTACAGTTTCAGAGGGTTAGTCCATGATCAACATTGAGAAGCAGGCAGGCATGGTACTGGAGTAGCAGCTGAGAGCCTTGCATCCTGGATTCTCAGGCAGAAGGCAGAAAGGATTCCACTGGGCCTGGCATAGGCTTTTGAAATCTCAAAGCCCACTTCCAGTAACATACCTCCTCCAACAAGGATGCACCTCCTTATCCTTCCCAAATAGTTCCACTAACTGGGAACCAAGCATTCAAACATGAAAGTCTGTGAGGACCATTCTCATTCAAGCCATGACACTCTGGGAATTAACAGAGACTAAGCTCTTGTTCACCCTTTCTGACTTGAGTGGCTGATTCACTAACATAAGCAACAAAGAATAAACAAACAAAGTCATAAATCAAGAATGAAGGACAGAAATGAAGAATTCAATTTGTCAAAAGGAGATTGTAAATGCTTTTAAGTAATTTCCAAAAAGGCAATTATTACTGTTGTTGGGGTTTTTTTTCTCTTTTTGGGGGTGGGACCCACCACCCAGCTCCCAAATAAATCACACTTGGAGGTTTATTCTTACTTATGAATGCCCAGCCTTAACTTGGCTTAGTTTCTAGCCAGCTTTCCTTAACTTAAATTATCCAGACTACCTTTTTGCTCCGGGTTTTCCCCATTCTCTTACTTCTGTAAATCTTAGTCTCACTCCATGGCTGGCTGTGTACCTGGGTGGTTCCCCCCTGGAGTCCTCCTTGTTCTCTAACTGCTATATCTTAGCTCTCTCCTCCCAGTTTTCTCCTTCCATATATACTCTTTGCCTGTTAGCCCTGCCTATCCTTTCTCCTCCCTTTCTATTGTTCAGTTCTTTATTAGACCATCAGGTGTTTTATACAGGCACAGTAACACAGCTTCAGAAAGTTAAACAAATGCAACATAAACAAAAGTATCACACCTTAAAATAATATTCTACTACATATTATAGTATCTTGGACGTTTGAATTTAATAGAGAAGTTGGGTATGGAGGGTCAATTTTGTGGACATGGCTGATTGATTATGATCTCAAAGGAAAGGACGAAAATGGTTGTGCAGTTGTATCACTAATAGTAGTCTGGGGGCTTAAGAGACAGGAACACTAAGAGTTAATTTGAGGGTTTTCACTGCGGTTGCTATTTTTCCAGTTTTGTATTTGTATGTACCCCTGAGGAGAGTGAATGAGAATGTACATGTTCCCATATATAAGCCACAGAAGCACAAGTACATATACGTGTCTGCACACAAGCTATGCATATGGAGACCCAATGCTGATGTCATGCATCATCCTCAATTGTGGTTAACTGTGTTTTCAGAAGCACAGCCTCTCACTGAAGAGGGAGCTCTCCCATTTGGATACGCTTACTAGCCAGCTTGCCCCAAGGATGCCCTGTTATGATCCTGAGTTATGAGACTATAAATGGACCTCATGCACACATACTTTTATATGGGCACCTGGAATCTTGAATCTGGTCCTTAAATATACTAGGCAAACATTTTATCTACTGAGCCACGTCCCCAACCCTAAGCTGTTGCTGTTGTTATTTGTTAAAAAGACAAAAACCCAAATGCCTACAGAGAAGTTAGAGAAGGACTAATAAGAAGAGAAAAAGGTACAGTAGAACGATAATCTAAGAACAAATGAAGAAAGAATCAGTAGAAGAGAGCTATGAAATATAGACAATGTAGCTATGATAAAGCAATTTGCGTATTTCCACGGCATAATGGGGCTTCTGACATATATAACTTGTCTTGTTAATTATGTAAGCATAGATATGTTTATTACTGTTTCAAAAATTTACTAGACAGCACTTTTCCCCAATCTAAAGTTGAAGTAACTACTCTACCCCAAATTCACCATCCAGCATTAAGCGTTTACAGAACAGCAAATAGACATTCTGATGTCTGACTCTAATGAAAGCTGTTTACAAATGTGTCAGTGATGCGTGAGGCCTACAGGGAAAATGTGAAGAGGTCCATAGGGTTGTCCCACTCCCTAGGAAAAAAGACACAGAAAGTAATTCCAGGAACTCGGCATGAGAGATGTTGAGAATTTGAACAATGGTGACAGCATGCCATGTGAGGTAGAGATAAACTGAAACATCCAAGTACCAGAGAACTACCCATCGTTCTGTGGGAGAGAGACCATTTCCAGCCCCAAGAGATTCTTTCTTAGATATATATATATATATATATATATATATATATATATATATATATATATATATATATATATGTTTTTACTTATTCTTTGAGAATCTCAAACATGTATCCAACATATCTTGATTATTTCAGTCTCCCACTCTTCACTTTCAATTCCCCATAGGGACCCATGACACAACTCCCTCCCAATTTCATGCCCACCATTTTTAAAAAATAATAACTTAATGAGTCCAGTAAGTGCTTCTCAGATGTACATTGATGTGGAATCACTTGCTGGGCCATGGGCAACTTATCAGTGTTCACCTCTCCCCCCAAAAGTGACTCTCTCACTCAGTAGTCATCAATTGCCAATAGCTTCTCCATTAGATGTGAGGCCTCAATATCCCCTTCTTCATCCATACTGGGATTTTAACTCACTTGATCTCATGCAATTCTTGTGCCAGTAACCACAGCTACTGTGAGTTCATGTATGCAGCCACATCGTATCCAGAAGATACGATTCAGCTTGCTTAGACATTGAAGTAACAAAGAATTCGGTTCTTGGAAACCAAACCTTAGAGACTGAAAACCTTAATGAATATTGTCAAGGAAGGATGATAACTTCCAAAAAAGGAACAAAAATATGAATAACAACATAATGAATCTTGGAAACATGTCCAGAGGTGATATTTAAGTGTCCATCCTGAAGATAAGGGTTTGAGAGCCTACAGATTAGGCAAGTAGCTCTATTTAAGGTTTACTATATTTAAATGCTTGATAAAGATTCCACATTGAATACAGAATATGGAAGCATAAGAAGTAACCACAAAAATTCCCTTCTGTATGGTTAACATAAAGTAGTTTGGTAATAAAGAGAATCTTTAGGCATTTTATGCATCAGTTAAAGAGGAAACTCAATTAAAAATTAAATCCTACTAACAAAAAATGTCTCCACAGATTCCATCCATGCTACAGTTCCACATAAATAACCAAACATTATCTGTATGAATGTCATTATAACCAGCATTTTATTGAACTCATGACAAAAGAGTAAAAATGTGGTTCAAACCTTAAGCTGACCAAACAAGCAAAATATCTTCAGTTTTACTAAGCCAATTTTGATGTTTTAAATCCCATATTGCTATATGTCACTATAAAAATATTTTAAAAGCTAAGGGAAAAAAACCACATAAACAGTAGGGCTTACAATGGAAATACTAAACGTTTCTGTCTATAATGATGTTTTTAGGGAGAGCAATAAGAATTCCACAAAGGATTCTAATGATATGATTGTAGTCGGTGAACAGAACCTCCAGGTTCCTTAACAGACAGTGTGTGCCCACGTATCATGGCATGGGGGGACACATGGAACCAGTTTAATTTAGATGTGAGTTTCATGCTGTATCATCAGGAACTGATAAAGCAACATAACAAACAACATATGTGAGCTCGGCCACCCATGAGGATTCTGTTCTGTGGAAAGCAAATGTTCAAGTAACAAAATTAACATTAATATCTTTTGCAAAAGTCAAAGGGACTACTTTTAGTTGAGCTGAATAATCAGAGCATCTCCGTAAGTGAAATCTCATTTATTTCACACATTGAAAGGAAGCTGGTAGTCTCCCATTTTTAATCATCTTGGTCTAATACTCAAAACTAAGTTTGGAGTCATGTAGAGAAAATGAGATTATAAAATGGCATAGTCTTTGCCAAGGAAACTGGAATGGTGTAGAAGACGACTACCATTGCTGCAAAATTCCTCCACTGTAGAGGGACTTAGAGCCCCAGTGTTTCATGTTATCTTGGAATATTCAACCACTATGATCATAATGAGTAATAACAAGCCAGGAAACAAATTCCCTTCACAGACCCAGGCAAAGCAAGAGTGTCTCTTCTTCCCAGGCCTCTGCAACTGAAGACGTAAGGATGAAAATTTAAAAACCTCAGAAATTTGAAATGAATGCTGAAAGTTTGTTTCACAGCTACTTCAATGGGCTGGTTTCCTGAATTGTTGTATTCTAACCTCACTTTTTAAATTGTTTTAAATTTACACTATTCATTTATTGAGTGAATGTGGGGGGGTGTAAGTGTGCATGCACTCATAGCACAGGTCAAAGGACAGCTTGGAAGCATCTGTTTCCTCCTTTCACCGTGTAGGTTCAGGAGATTAAACTCAAGTTGGCAGGCTCAGCAGCAAATCCCTTTACCAACTGACTCATCTTGCTGACCCCAACCTCACTTTTACCTCTGGAATCAAACTCATCCGAATATCTTGAGGTCTATTTCTGTGCGTGTGTCATTCCAGTGCTGTGGTCTACCTAAGTATTGTCATTTGTATCTCATTCTGTACTAAGATGAGCAACAGTATGCAATACACACTCTCCCCCAGAGAGAACGTGGAAAGGATTGGGTTGTGGTTTTGCTTCTTACAATATTTCTTCTTCCAATGAGCTTTGAGCTTAAAGATTAAAATCACGTGTTCCTTACTGATAGTTAACTGATATTTTACTCATTTAATATTAGTGTGTATTACCAGACATGTCTTTTAAAATGATAGAATGAGTGAAATACTTGCCACCCCTTATTTTGCCTCTCATAGAATTTTTCCAGTATATTGCTATCATCTGAATACTCATGTCTTCTCCACCCCAAATTCACATGTGACCAGTGAATGATATTAAGGTTGGGGTCTTGGGACTGGGGAAATGGATTCATTGTTAATAGTGCTTGCTATGTTTCCAGAAGGTGTAAGTTTCATCCTAGTACTCATGCTAGACCATTGACAAGCACATGTAACTCCACCTGCAGAGGATCCAACACTCCCTTCTGGCCTCTGTGGGCACTGAACTCATATGTGCATATATGCATGTATACACACACACACACACACACACACATGTTGAGCATGCATATGAAAATAAATATAAAGGGATGAAGGTATTCCTATATGTGTGGATCCATCTGTTTTCACTTATTAACATATATCATGAGATTCTCACAACTAATAAATACATGAATACTTCATTTTTAATAACTTCACACTATTCCATTGTTGACCTACTGCATGATTTTTAAATTAGAAAATTATGAGGTTTTCAATTTCTGCCTATTGGAAACAGTGTTATAATGACTCTAAGTTACCATCTGGGAAAACACATCTTGGTCACGAACCTCATCACCAATTTGGGGAAAATGTTCAGAAACGAAATTGCAGAGTCGATGAGTAAGCACATATTTAAATATGAACTATTTTGTAAAACTGCTTCCCAAACAGCAGAAGAAAGGATGCTCTGCTTGCCCCATCTCCCATTTATTTATTTTTATAGACTCAACAAACGTTGGCAATATTCTTGGTATGTACTGGGCAATGGGTGCTAGGTAATGAAAAACAGGAGCGTAACACCGTTCTAGCCAGCTCCTCCCAGAATGCACAGTTTAGAAACGGGATACATAGATAATTTAAGTGCAGGGTTATACAAGTGTGTTTTAATAGCATTTTCAGGGATGATTAAGAAAAAATTATGCTTCTAAACATATGTCAATATATTGAAGTATCTACTTTTGCATGTACCTGCTCATGTTCTAGCCCGAGTCTTCATGTTTGATGGGTCTTACTGCATAGACTCTGAACAGGGAAATAAATCTGAACCTTGGAGAACTGAAATAACTTCTGTAAGTGTGACTTCTGTAGTCACAGTTCAGAGACCTTTAGTTTTATGACCACGGGCAAGTAAATGCTAGGAGTCAATTTTTCGATATGTAAAAATGAGGATGAAGTGAATTTTCAGATTGCGGCAAAGAACTGCCTTAAGTTAGCATGCTTCCAAAGCATTTTTTAATCAGACACATTTTCTTCAGTATTCTGTTTAAACCCCCTTAGTATCCCTCAGGGACATCTGGTACAGGGGACATCTTTTCCTCCATGGAGGGAATTAAAATGTCTCTAATACTTTCTTCCTGTTTATACTTTACATTTTCTTTTTCAGGGATTCTTTAGCTAATTTTTATGAAAACTTTAATTTGTCTCGCTATATCACATGCTTGCATTTTACTTCAAATATCCAAAGAAGTTACAGAACACTGAGTTCCTAAAATAACATAAGACCCGTTTTTAAAACTCTTCCAGCAGAAGTGGGCAATTCACACACATGCCATTATTGAAGGGCAGAAAGAACAGACTACGTTTAATGGAGTAAGTAAGCTCTGCTTCAGAGTGTTGAGGTAAATCCACAGTTTTAATGACTCTAATTTTAGCACTTCTCACTCATGTAAATATATAAAAATTCACAAGTGACGTATTCCGATCCTCTCAAGCAATTCATTAAAGCTAATCACTTTTTCCATTAATTGTTCCGGAGCCGGCTTACAGCCCCATCACAGCTGGCACTTGGTGTTTTTATTTAACTTTGATAGTGCTTCTAAAAGCCCAAGTATGCCGCATTTGCCTGTTTTTTGTTAAAAAGGAGGATTTGGTGGAGAGAAATACAGAGAAAGTCTTGATTTGTATTCATGCCTTCAACAGAAAAATCAGCTAAAAGGCTCTTTAGAGTTTAGAGCACACATAAAACAGCTCTCAGAGTGAAGCTGTCTCAGCCGTGTTTAAAACATAAAGGTGATCCTCATTAGAAACACAAAGATGCAGAGCAAGTACCTGCTCTGACCTGTTGAAGCAGCAGCGATGCAACATGGACCAAACTGGCTCTTCTGGACAGCTCGTGTCTTCCCTCTTAATCATTTGCACACCAGTGTTAAGCTTGTTCCCCAATGTATTCTTCTCGTGGTTCACTTAATTAATACCACAGCATAGAAATCATTTAAATCATCTCCAACTAGGTCTATCTAAGTGAAATATTATCATACGGAGGATTTGTGAAGTGCCATGTAAAGGAAAGATGCATTCTACCTCACTAGAAAATATACACGAAGGACTTACAGTGCATGTAATTTAAAGAATGGAAAATAAAACACTTTTAATGTATTGCTGCAATCATTACTTCCATTCATAATGGGTTTTTAAAGCTATTTAAAAATTCATATTTCCAAACAGCAATACAAAGTCACTCCTAAAACTGAATGATACTAACTCTTCTTCCCAAGTGCCCTTTAGAAAACCTCTTTAACCAGAAGAGAACCAGGTTAACCAATCATAGTAAACATTCTGTCTTAGATATGGAACATGAGCCTTGTACAGGAGGCATCAGTGAACTGACTATTTCATGGGCTTTACCAGTGATGGGGACTGGGGGTCTTTTCTGTGTCACATAATCCAACAGTAGCTTCAAAGTCAGATCCATATCCAGTCCTGTGACACATAAATACAGCTCTTGCATTTGAGTGGCTTCTGGAGGGAGTTCCTTTATGTTCATGGACAGTTTAAGGGAGAGACATGGTTTGGAGAGGTAGACAGAGAGGGAGGGAAGGAGGAGAAAGAAAGAGAGAATATTAAGACAGCCACAACAAGAAAGAGCTACATTTTAAAAGAATATGAAGTTGGTAAATTCAATTGAAAGGCCAGAGCACTATCTATATCTCTCCAATCATAGTTCATCCAGTTTTGTTTACAAATTTTTATCTACAAACTTAAAGAATGAACATATTTTTACAAACAACATGGTTAGAAAGGACAATTAATGAAACCAAAATGATATGTGTGGGTATGTATCTAAGAAATAAATCGATCTTATTTTTACCTATCCAGTTTGGTTTCCTACAAAGCAAAGCTTTATTTTTCTAGTTCCCACTTTCTCTTTTTAGCAATTCCATTTACTTCCTGTAAAGCTTTTTTCTTCATAGACATTTCACTATTAACTATCAAGAAAAAATTAAATATTTTAGGACAGTCCTATTTGGGGCCAATGTTCTTTACTCTGTATCACACAGTAAACCTGTGTGTAATTTACAATGTGTATTTATGTCCTTAGAAACTTTGACATAGTGAATGCTTTATTTCCCTGGTGCTAAAACTATTGTTTGTTCAAGTTCTTATAAAGTATTTAACAAGTTGCTCTTGTGTCCTTAGGTAAAAATAAATTAATTTGGAAAATGAGCTCAATCTAATTAAATTAGGTGCTACGTTGCACTACAAGTCCATAATTACAGAAGGGAAATAATACCCTCTGCTAAAAACAAAATACACATGGAATTAGTTTCTTGGGGGTGTTGATTAATACTAAAACATGCGATGGGCTGAGAATCAAATAATTCTCCCCTGTGTTTCAGGAACACTTGTTGGAGGCATACAGCATTGTTCTGAGGGAATTAAAATTTGTTGAACAGGAAAGAGGTTTCTGAGTCAGTGAAATTGCTCAGTGAGTAAAGGCACGTGCTGCCAAGCCTTACATCCTGAATTTGACATTGTGGACCACATTGTAGAAAGAGAGAACCAACACCCATAACATGTCCTTTGACCTCCACACACATGTTGTGGCACCACACAAACACACACACACACACACACACACACACACACACACACACACACACAGGTTTCTGCCCTTCCCTATCTTGAACATATAAATAGCTATACTTCCTTTCCATTTCTTTTACACAGTATATATCAGTGTTGGCCCGGACTGTTCCAGGACATATTGTCAAAACAAAATACCTGTTGTAAACTCAATTTTTAAAATGTTTAACTGAAAATCTGAATAGCTCATTTTCTAAAACAAAAAAATATATTGTTTTATACCCAATATGCATCTGATTTGAATAAACAAAGTTTATTTTTCTCTCCATAGTGCTTTAGGACCTGGTCTGAGAGAAACATCCATCTTGTGATAGTGCCACTTCACATTTCACACAGTACTTCAGCATTTGCCACAAAGCAAGAGAGAACTCAGAAACCCCAAAACTCCTCTTTGGGGAAGCACTTCACTTCACAGTTCATCAGTAATCTGTGTCACTGACATGCTTCGGAACATTTTAAACAAAGGTAAAAAAAAAAAAGTTCTTGGTGGTGAAGACCAGCAGTCTCTACCACCTTTTTCTTTCTCTCGCCAGATATTCAGTTCACATTTCCCACACGTAAGACACACTCAGGACCTCCACATGGAAACAAGCTGGAGTCCAGTCTGTGTTGATGAAATGTGCAGCATATGTAGATGAAATGCATTGACCCCAAGTAAGCTTGGGGCTTCTCTTTGTCCAGAGACCTGTAAATTTAAAGGCTGAATTTCCTCCCCATGCAAATGTATTCACAAACACCCAACAAACTGTTTATTCTAAAAGGGTTTACTCCCTTTTAGAAAGAAGAAGAAGGGGCGGCATTTCTACACCAGTCAGTTCGAATGCTGACATTCTGCACAGTAGGTAGAGAAAGCACCAGTGGGTGGCTGCTCTTTCCACTGGATGAAAGGATCCTTTCTGTCCATTTCCTACTTTGGTTGTATTTAGAAATGCATTTCTTCTGGACTGCCTAGCTTTTCCAGCTCTTGCTCACTTAAGTATGTGGGAACCAAGGCCCTTTGGAGCTTCATTCAGTCAAAGGCCTCTTCAGTCTAGGCTGTGGTTTCTTTGGCAGCACATCTCTCTCAGATGCTTAGGCAGCGTCTTCTCTGTTTCCAGTCAGTCCTAAGACAGTAACCACACCCACAGTAGCAAACACCCACTTTGCAAAGCTCCTAGATTTTCTTGGTGTCTCATCCCCACGCCTGTACTTCCTCTCGATTTGAAGGTGAATGCCTTGAAGTCTGTCTGCCTTAACAAGTGGGAAGATCTCACTTCAGAATTTCTCTGCACTGAGAACTTTAGCCAATTTAAGAACTATAATAAACTGAAAGTTTTTAATTTAATAGTTATTACCCATAATCTTGGGAAAATCCCTTTCCCTCCTATTAAGGTTCTAAAAACATTTTCAATAGTGTACTTATGCATATTTCTAGATCTACTTATTTCTTCCAATCTGTTTGTGAACCAGAAGACTATTTCCTATGTTTACATTTGTTTTATAATAACTTTTAAAATGATCAGTAGTGTTAACATCACTTTCTTTTTTTATTAATTAATTTTTTTCACTTATTTTACATCCAGTCCTCAGTTTCCTCTCCCTCCTCTCCTCCCATCTCCGCCCTCCCCACATCCTCTCTGCCCCTCCCCCATCCACTTCTCTGTTTCTGTTCAGAAAGGGGCAGGCCTCCTCTGAGTGTGAGCAAAGCATGGCATATCAAGTTGAGGTAGAGTTAAGCTCCTCCCTTCGTATTAAGGCTGGGCAAGTGACCCAGTATGAGCAATAGGTTCCCAAAAGCCTGCTCAAGCATTTGGGACAGGCCCTGATCCTACTGCTAGGAGTCCCACAAAGAGAACAAGCTACACAACTGTCACACACACATAGAGGGTCTAGATCAGTCCCATGCAGGCTCCCTAGCTGGTGGGCCAGAGTCTGTGAGCCCCTAGGAGCCCATGTTAGTTGTTTCTGTGAGTTCCCTTGTGATAACTTTGAACCCCCTGGCTCATGCAATCCTTCCTCCCTCTCTTCAGCAGGATTCCCAGTGCTCAGCCCAGTGCTTGGCTGTGGATCTCTGCACCTGTTTCCATCAGTTACTGGATGAAGGCTCTCTGATGACAATCAGGGTAGTCACCAATCTGATTACAGGAAATAGCCAGTTCAGGCTACCTATCCACTGTTGTTGAGTCTTAACTGGGGTCACCCTTGTGAATTCCTAGGAGCCTCCCTGGCCCCAGGTTGGGAGAAACATCACTCTCCAGTGATCTGTCTCTTATCCAAGAGCTAAACATTACCTAAGCCTCTACTCTGCTTTTCAAGTTCTGATTGTAATGGTCTCACCAAATGTTTGACTATAACATGCATTTTCTTTGTCGTCTTCAGAATCAACTTCCTCGGTGCCTGTGCATACAGGCCGTTGTACTTGAATCCTGTCTCTAAAATTCATTTCTATGTGAGAACAGATGAAGTTATAGATGAGAACAAATTACACTGAATTTCAAAAACTGGTTAGCTCTTGAGTAAATGATTTCTATTTCTTTGTATTTAAAATATTTAGATAAGCATAAAGATATAAATAATCCACCGTGAGTTTCTTTGATCACTATAATCGTATGGATATATTTGTTAAATTATTGAATTGTATTATAAGCATAACTATGAAGTTTGATCCATTTCTTTACTTATGAATACACTTAGCAATTGATAATGTAAACATATCATAATATAATCTAATTGATTTATAAGTTTTATGGGTAAAGCCTTATTTCAGAATCAATGAACCAATTAATAACTTTAGAAAATCACAATAATAGAATAACAACAAAACATCAGCAGCAGGATATAGTAAAAGCAAGGTATAGACAATGGAGATGAGCTTAAGAGAAAACAGAGTCAAACTACACAGAAATATCATAAGCATCGATTTCTGAGGCTAATAAACATTTTGTTGACAATAGGGATCACCAAGATATCAAACAATCTCATCCCCCAACAATGGTGATGAAAACCTTCTACATTAATGGACTTTGAGTACATCTTTCTAGCACCCTAGGTTCTAGTAACTTAAGTGGGTTTGGAATCAGCAGGACATACTAGGAAAATAATACATACTAAAATTTTCTTTGAGAATAAATATTTCAATTAATCCAGAGTAATTTCCTAGAAAACTATACATAGGATCCAATCAAATAAACCATATCTAAGGCATAATAAAAATATAATCCCTTACTTTAGAAGCAACTCCTTTGAACTTATAATCATAATTCAAACTAGATCTCTAGTACAGGGATAGGGCCATGAACTCTGTGAAAAGTCCAAGAGTAAACACTTTAGGTTTTGTGGGCTTTAGATCTCTATCACATCTACTTGACCCACTAATGTAACAGTGACATACCCACTATCACCAATAAAATATGTATATATATGGAATGGATATGGGTATTTCTCAATAAAACTTTATCTAAAAGTCTAGGTCACAGGCTGAATTGTAGTTTCACAGGATAATTTGAAAATTTTCTATAATATATAGAAAAAATTCTGTAACAGAATTTTTAAATCAAGAAATCAATTGGGTTGCTCCATAGTAGAGCATACACTTAACACATGATAGTCCCTAAGTTGAATCCCTGATGCCAAATAAAGGGGAAAGAAGGACCCACAAAATGAGCTTTCTTTCAAAATACCATAATAAAATTTAATGCTTTGCATGATAATTAAAGTAATTAATTAACTAATTAAAATAAAAACAAATAAGTTATCTGATGTATTAAAGGTCCTCATGACAGAAGCAGGAGAGAAAAATAGTGCCAGCAAGGGTAGAAGTCTCAAGCATGATCTAGAAATGAAAGGCCTTGGAGTCACTATTCAGGTGTATTTGTAGTTGCCCAACTCTTGACTATCAATCATTACACTACTGTGCGCTATTTCTTAACAATAAACTTTATTCATGGTGGTCTTCAAAAAAACAACAAATGTTGGTCAATAATATGCAATAATAATTGCTATCTGTAATTAAAGCTATGTAAAAGAAATGGAATTCAATTATTCCAGAAACATTTTAAATACCATGATACATAGTGAGAAGAAGGCACACTATATTGACATAATTTTGAAGTTGAGGTAATACAATTCGAATTAAGAATTCTTCCCAACTACACATCTGATGGAGTATTTAGAAACCCCAAAAAAATGAGTATCAAGGAAAACAAATAACCCAATTATTTAAAAATTAAAAATCTCAGTCTGAATCTCCTCACAGCTAGCCAAAATCAAGCCCTTTTACTGATCTTTTTAAAGTTTAAAAAGAATGAGCATTCTTCAGAGGGTCCCCTGTTGCTTAAATTGTAGTTAGAAATTAGTATTAATGGGTCCCTGCGATGGCTCAGTGGGTAATGACCCCTGCTGACAGCACTGATGACTTGAATTAGATCCTCAGCTCCTGTATGGTGGAAGGAGCGAACTAACTCCTGCAGGTTGTCCTCTGACTTCCACAAGTATGACTCAGCATATGCCCACACCCTCCCCCATAAATAAATAAAAAATAACTTTAAAAATTAAAAAAAAATGGGATACAGATCTAATCCAAATTATCAAAAGTGGAAACTCATATGGGCAACAAAATACTTAAAGAAATGTTTTACATTTACAAATCCTTTGTCAATTGTTAAATGCAAGTCAAAACTACTTTGAGATTTCATCTTATATCCATTAGAATGGCTGAGATCAATAAAATAGTTTATGGCTCATGCTCCTGAAGACGTAGAGTAATGGGAACACTCATCCATTGCTGGTGGTGTACAAACTTGTACAGCCACTATGGAAATCAGTGTGGCAGTTCCTCAAGAAGATGGGAATCAACCCACCTCAAGATCTGGCTATACCACTTTTGGACATATACACAATGGATGCTTCATCCTACCACAGAAACGCTTGCTAAACCATTTCCATTGCTGCTCTACTCACATAACCAGAAATTGGAAACAATCTAGATGTTCCTCAACAGATAATGGATTAAAAAAATATGTGACTATCTTAATTATTTCCCCTTCCTGGGACCCTCCATGTGTGTTCCTCATAGGCTCCTCCTTTTTACCTAGCTTCTCTGGAGTTGTGGATTGTAGCCTGGTTATCCTTTGCTTTGCGTCTAATATCCATTTAAGACTGAGTACATACTGAGCAGATGCAGTGATCCACAACCAAGGACTGGGCTGGGCTCCTCGACTTCAGTCGAAGAGAAGGAGGAGGGATCACAGGAGCAAGTGAGGTCAAGATCATGATGGGGAAAACCACAGAGACAGCTGACTCAAGCTGGTGGGAGCTCACAGACTCTGGCCTGTAAGGGGGGAACATGCATGGGACTGAACCTAGACCCTCTAAATGTGGGTGACAGTTATGTGGCTAGATCTGTTTGGGGAGCCCCTGGCAATGGGACCAGAACTTATCCCAGCTTCATGAAATGGCTTTTTAGAACACATTCCCTAGGGTGGGATACCTTGCTCAGCTTTGACACAAGGGGGAGGGGCTTGGTCCTTCCTTAACTTAGTATGTCAGACTTTATTGACTCCCCAAGGGAGGCCTTACCCTCTCTGAGGAGCAGATAGGGGTGGGGTGGGAGAAGGTGGGGGGATGGAAGAAGGGGAGGGAGAGAGAATTGGGATTGGTATGTAAAATGAAAAAGAAAAACTTTTTTTAAATAAATTTAAAAAATAAAAATATGACACATTTACACAATGGAGTATTATTATTTGACAGCAAATATCATCAGAAGGAAAGTTTTAAAGCAGACCATGAAAGATTCTTTTATCCCTTGGTAAAGGTGTTATAATACCTTTATATTATATTTTACTTTGTATATATTTTACTGGTAACTTGAAACCTAATGCAAAAGTAAACAGAATCCATAAAGTTAGAGAAATTATTACATATACCCAGCCTCTTTAGACACTGTTGTAAAACAGTGTGCCTACATTTGCTCTAGTATGCAATGTTTAAACATGCTGGGCTGAAATACATTTGCCCAACAAAGAGCTTGTTTTTTAAGTCATGAAAAGTCTTCATAACTAACCACCAGCAAAATAAAACTTCTCTTCTTCAGTGAGAAAGCAAACAGGGAGGCCATAAGGTCTCTGCAAACATGCAACACTGTTCTCCAGCTAGAAGTCCTGGCTCCGGGCGTGTTGGAAAGAGTCTTGCAGAGGAATAAGCCAGTAATAAGGACACCATACTTACAGTGACCTTTGAGCAATTCCAGATGTACACATGGAGCTTTTTTCCACAGCTCATCAGAAGAGGTCTGCCTTAAGAAGTGCCAGGTCTGTGTAGTCTTGCACAGGGCTACATGTTCATGAGCACAGGAGAGAGAGAGAGAGAGAGAGAGAGAGAGAGAGAGAGAGAGAGGAAATGAAAACACCACAAAAAGAAACAGATCCTTGAAATGAAAACATAGCCAACGATTACATGCATTTTTACCAGTTCCATAAGTAAGGAGGAAACACATGTCATTTTGTATTTTCTGCATTTGATTATGGGTCTATCAGCAGCTAGATCCAGCCATGTACTTATTTCTGTCTGCCATTACAGTACTATTTATTCAGACTAACTTATTTAATTCACAAACCACACCAACATGGTAGAAACTATTATTCACATTTTATGATTTCTAATCAAAAATGAGATGAAGATACTTATGCAGTATGACTAAGATCATATACTGAGAAAAGAAGTAAAAATCTTCTTAAAGAGACAATGAATATTGTATTTCAGACTGACCATGGAGTACCCCATCACAGTTATTCAGCTCTGCTGTTGTGTAGGAAAAATGCCCCTATGAATGATGGGACACGGACGTCTTGCTAAACCAAAGGGTACTAGCAAGTGTTAAATCAAAATTCTAATTCGACTCTATGCCTCCAGAAAGTATGGTACCATACAATTACAATAAGAGAAAGCAAAATGAATGTGTTTCTCTTTATTTTGTGAACTCATTCATTCTGAAATTCTTTTGATTTTCCGTTTAGTTTTATCCTGAAGAAATGGACTAGATAATGTAAATTTCTACTCTTACTTGGTGATCAAAAAGATTTGGAGGCCCAGACAATATGAACAAAACAGGTCATATCCCCAAGGGAATGGATTTTATCATTTTTGGTGGTGGTGGTAGTGGTGGTTTTCAGGATGGATGTATAGACCTGAGATTTGGACAGTTCTCAGCCTTCTACAATAGAAAGCATAGGGAAGGAAGAATGACTTTGGGTTCTTTTATTGGCATAGAAGCATTCGATCTAACAAATCATACCTCTTTTATATTTACTGTGTTCTGTTGCTGTTGGTTTTTTTGTTCTGATTGTTTGCTTGATTGTTGTTCTGAAGCACAGTCTCCAAGCACAGCAGCCTGAAACTTCCTCTCTAGCCTAATGATGACCCTGAACTATTATTCCTGCCTCCATCTTCTAAGCTAGAATTACTGACATGCACCCACACACTGGTTTAATGGGTTTTTCTTAATTTCAAGTTTATTGTCAAATAACAAATTTGTCTCCTGAGTATAATAATCTCAGACAAGAATAGTTACTTCCATATTAATGCTAGAAATCATTATTTTAATCTCATTTTGATTTTTGTGTCTTTAAAGAAACAATATTTGGGAAATATCAACATGATACTGACTGAATGAACAAATTGCACTGAAAATTCCTAAATATCTGAAACTATGTAGAAATAGTTTCCTGCTCAGGAAGATGCTAGCCATATCACATGCCAGATCACCAGGGTTACTATGAAAACTACATAAAAAGACATCAACTTTCCTGTAAATGTAAATCATTGTATTCATTAAGATAATATCTACAAACTTGGGATCTGACTTTTAAAAAGTAAAGAATTTTTAGACTTTTTTTTTGTTTTTCCTCAAAAATCTATACTACTTTTTGCCAGAAACATGGAATATTCACAAAATTTGGTGTCTTTGCCATTCTATCTCCATAATTATCAGTTAATTTTTTAGGACCTATAAATCTCATTCTTACTGTTAGTAATCAGGAGCATAAAATATGGTAGTTTCTAAATATCCATTCTTCTGAATTCCTAAATATTTGGTTTCAAAATTCTCAGAAACTGACAACCAACAACAGTCAAGATACAGAAGACAAGAACACAAGCTGTCTGTAATAAACAGTTTTTATACAAACCAACTAACTACCATTTTGGCTAGGTTTCTAAGAAGCATGGTAAGGATGCTGCCGTGGGCAGTGTTATTTTTGTAACCGTTTTAGTCTGTCTCTCAGAAGGGCTGCACTTTCCCACTTTCTACTGTCAGCAGGAACACATGACTTGTGAAAAGTGAGACATGACACATGTCACCAACGGGGAGAAAATTCAAGAGCCACAGTGCTGCTTGCCAGATTCTTTTTTTTTTCTTCTGTCATGAGATCAAAATCTTCCAGATATGAGCTGTGTGATCAACCTGAGGCCCTGAGGGAGGACAGCGTGGCTCAGAACTGACAGCAATCTATAGCACCTTGTCTTTTGAGTGAGAAATATAATGCCTCTGCTATGATTCACTGATAGGCAGGATAACATGGGCTATCCCAATGAATGAATACAATGTGGAAATAAAGCTACGCTCTTACTTTAACACTTCATTTAGAGTAATTAACGTGGAAGTGACACAAAATATCTCATTTGCTCAGAAAATTTAAAAAGCATTCTTATGTTTCCTGTATACTCTCGACAGGAAATAAGACCACCTTTTATCTGCACTAACTTCAAAGATGTTGCAAATGTAACGCCAACTCAACATAGATATCTTTATGCACGATGCATGGGCCATGAAAGCTCGGAACCAAAGAATCACATGGCAATGACTATCAGTCATTATTTACAGATTAAGTACAGATTTTGAAAATCTCTATATAGGTACTTGCTCCCCTGTCTTAATTATTTTCATTTTTCTATTTTTGTTTTGTTTTGTTTTGTCTATTTGTTTGTTTTCAAGACAGAGTTTCTCTGTGTAACAGTTCTGGCTGTCCTGGAACTCGCTTGGTAGACCAGGCTGGTCTTGAACTCACAGAGATCCACCTGCCTCTGCCTTCCAAGTGCTGGAAGTAAAGGTGTGCACCACCATTCCCAGCCTCGTTTTTCTATTTTAAAACTCAGAAATTTTGAAATTATCTTCAATGGAAAAAAGTAGCAAAATGGTTTGGCAAGCCTCAGCAGATTAACAAAATTCAAAGGTAAACAACACAACTAATATTCATCTTATTAGAAACTCAGTCCTTGTGAGGGCTTTTGTTTGTTAATTTAAGAAATAGTGTCAGCATTAAAGCAACAAAATCTCTTGTATCTGGTCCAAAACATGGAATAGACAGTCTTAGTTATAATTGGTATAGTCTGCAATTTCATGAAATTATTTACCCAGTGTAAAGGATATCCAGCCCTCTACAGTAGTTTTATAATTTTGTAAATTTGACTAAACAGTTACCAGGTAATTTCATTTAAGACCCAAGTTTAACATCCCATGATTAAACATTCTATGTTCGCTCTATTACCTGTTTTCTTGGAAGATGTACTATTATTTCATTATACTCACATGAGAATCAGTCCCTCATTTTGCCTTTAAATACTGCTTTAGTTTTGTACCTTGAATGGGGCATCCACCCATATATGACCTTTTTTTTTAGCTTTTATTTAATTGCATTTCTCCCTTTCCTTTCTCCAGACCCCTATCCCATATTGCTCCTCGTTCTCCTTCAAATTCATGACCTCTTTTTTCACTAATTGTTAGTGCATGCATATGTGCATAAACATGTACATATATGCTCTTAGTGTATGTTCAGTCCATATAATGCTACCTGTATATATGTTTCTTTATACTGCTCCTAAAGAACTCATAATGGTTTTTTATTTTGAATTCCTCAATTTGTAATCTCTTACTGCACTGTGATTATTCTCCTTGACTTTATGGCACTAATTAGAACGTGTTACAATTTTTTTATATATTTCCTCAACTTTACACCCATTTTTGTAAAGAACTTTACACCTTCTTGCTTCATCCCAGATCTTCCTTGATATGTCAAGACTTCTGTTCAGAAGTGCTCTCTATTGTTCTCTGCACAAATCTTTCTCTTTCTCAAATGTCGGGGATAGAAAATTCTAGATTAGCAATTGTTTTCCTTCATTACTTGAATAATACACATGAGCCTCTGCTCCCTGTTAGAGAAAGCACTTACTTCCTTAGTCAGAGTAGCCTCTCTGACGGGCCAGCTTAATGGCTTTTATGGTAATTCTTCCACAAACTACCCAAAAGTCTATTTTAGAAATTCAATTGTTAATACCAGCATGGAGAGTTTTCTATAGTCTTGTATTTTACCTCTGATTCAAATTCCTACATTTTACTTTTTTTCTCTGTATCTACCATTAGTTTATAACCTCTAGAAATCAACTATGTTAATTTATTATTAATATTAATTATACATGCAATCATATTATGTTATTAATGCTATAGATTACTAGATTAATTATTAACTAATTTGTCAATATTAAATCAACCTCTGTTGACTTCTAACAGGTACTTTAAATTATATACTGATGTAAAATACAGATTAGATCATCCACAGTTATAGTAAATGAAGACAAAACATGTTCATGTACCACCATGTACTATTTCACACAACCACAGCATTATGAATATGTATTGGTAGTAGTTTTTGCTCAAAGATATTCAAAATTTTATAGTGCATACATCTATGGTTAAAAAATATCCAATGTATCATGCTTACTTTCAAATATACACAAGATATGCTAATAACTTTAATGTTCAATAGAAGTAAAATATTTTTATTCTTAAATAATTTGAATAAAATGTATTCATCCAATATTGCACACATCCTGAAGTGAATGTCCCATCAGTAAAACAATGGACTCTTAAAAACTCCCTACATGTATATTCTGGACATGTTTTGACCCTTCCCTTTATTGAACAATGTACAGATTTTTCAATCTCTTCATAATTCAAACTAATAAGAGTAAAAACAAACCACACACACACACTGCTTCCAGTGACAAAGTACAGTGCCACTCTATTAACATTCCATCCCAACCAGTGCATGAATACAGCATCAAATGATGTATTATCACTAGTCTTCTTATCATCAAAATATTTTTTATACAGGCAGCAGTTTTATAGCTATCTTCAGTGGCTAATGTCAGAGTGGGTGACCTGAGTCACAAACTGTACCAAATCTTAAGTCAAAGAAGAAAAGTATAGGAAAAGTACAATATACTTGTAGGGTCCAAGCTGGGATGCCAGGAAAGGAGGAGGATTGTAGTAGGTCTGGAAATGAAGACAATGGAGACAGTTATAGGAAGAGAAGGCTTACTTCCTTCACCACCACACATGCTGCTAGGCAAGGCAGAGCTCTGCTGGGCGGCACCATGCACACAATAGCATGCACAGGTCACACACACAGGCAGACATAGGCATAATTGCAGCTGGTACACAGGCTGCAGGTAGGTATGCACAGGCCCACAGAATACAGCTGGCAAAGGCAAAAGGTGAATGCCTCTGATCTCAAAACCATATTTATACAAAACCCACACAAAGGTGGCACTTGGCCAGGAGTTATACAGCATACTGCATCAGAGCTTACTTTTAGGTATCCCACACTTAGGCCATCACCCAAATTTTTCTGCCTCGTGGCTTTCCAGAAGTCCAGCACTCGACATCTCTGCTCACACTGGATGTGTGTATCAGTACCGTGTTGTCTAAACAGACACTGACCCTTAGGGCCTTCTCTTCCCTACAAGATTATGTGAGTATTTAATTCAGGGAAATTTTGAAAAGATGCAGGTTCTTAGGATTTGGCTTGAGATAACATGTAAGAAGTATTGCTAAACGGTCTTATTAATAAAAACCTGGAGCCAGATATTGGGGTGAATTCTGAAAGATCAGAGAGATAGGACAAGCCAAAGCCAACCTCACCTTACTAACCCTCAGCTTCCAAAGAGATCTACTTCCAGTATACCCACACCTATATTCCTCTCTGCTCTGCTAACTCGTTTCCTCTCTCTACCCAGCTTTATCGCTTCCTTTTCCTGCCCAGCTCTGTCACTTCCTTTCTGTCTGTACAGACCTCCAGACTTTTATGATTAACTAGTGTTGGAATTTAAGGCGCATGCCACATGCCTGGCTCTGTTCCCAGTGTGGACTTGAACTCACAGAGATCCAGACAGATCTCCCGAGTGATAGAATGAAAGGTGTGTGCTACATTGCCTGACTTCTAAGTTTAATATAATGGCTGGTTTTTTCCTCTGGTCCTCAGATAAACTTTACTGGGAGACATAGATAAAATATCACCACAATTATACCTCAGGTAGAATCTTGGTAAACATCATAATTCTTTTCTTTAAAAAAAAATGAAAAAAACTGTATGTGTCTGAGTGTCTGTGTGTGTGTGTGTGTGTGTGTGTGTGTCTATGTGTGTGTGTGTGTGTGTAAGGGAGTGTACAAGTGAATGTTGGCACCCATGGAAGCCTGAAAAGGGTGTCACAGGGAATTACCAGATGCTGGTTGTGGGTACTGGGAAGTGAGCTCAAACATGGAAGCACAGTAAATGCTCCTCACTGCTGAGTCATCTCTCCAGCCCCAGTATCTTACTTCTTAATCCTGAGAGTCAGATCCTAACTCATGTCTTCTCTTTGTACTATCTGAAATCCTGGGTGCACACTAAAAACAGTTCATAAGAATTTAAACGTAATAAACACTCTAGTGATGATTTACTGAGTCCAGACCTTGCAAGTCTATCCAATCTTGAAAAGGCATTTCCAATGATGGATGGGGTTATTCCAAGTACTGATTATTTGAGATCTGGTAAATCATACAAATGTATCTTGGTTTTCTGGAATCAAGAGAGAAAGAGATGGAAGTGACCAAAGATCATCAGGAGATGCTACATGAATCAAATGCATTTTAAAATGATACTTTAGCAGCTTAGATTTTAAGTTGGTGTAACATGATACAGCACAAATTTAACAAGCATTGAATTACAAGGCTATCATTATTAGACACTCAAAATACATGTTTTATTTCAAATGCAACAACCTAATAATCATGCCTCTATAATTAAATGAAATTACCCTTTTTCTTTTCCTTTATTTTATTTTATTTTTTTATTTTTGTGTGTGTGTGTGTGTGTGTGTGTGTGTGTGTGTGTGTGTGTAGGAGTGAGTGTAGCTAGAGCTTTCCTGCCGTGCCCACAGTCAGGACAAATCTCTGTCACCCGCCAGTCTCCGAGCTCCCAAGTCCCGCCAGTCTCCGAGCCCACTTATAAAATAAACACACAGACGCTTACATTATTTAAACTGCTTGGCCATTAGCTCAGGCCTATCATTGTCTAGCTCTTACTCTTATATTTAGCCCATTTCTATTAATCTCTACTTTGCCACGTGGATCGTGGCTTACCGGTACTTTACATCTTCCTTCTCCTCCTGTGGCTCCAGGCAGTCTCCCTCTACCTTCCTGTTCCCTCAATTTTTCTCTCTCTTAGTCCCGCCTATACTTCCTGTTTGGCTACCGGCCAATCAGCGCTTTATTGATACAGAGTGATATCCACAGCAAGTGAGAATAGCCTCACATGTCATTCTTCAAGTGTCATCCACCTCTTTATTTTTGAGATTTGTCTCTAACCAGCCTGGAGCTCACTGGGTAGGGTAGGCTGTCTGGACCATGAGCCCCAAAGATCCACCTGTATCCATCTTTCTTCCACTAGGATTGCAAGCTCATGACATCACACCTGGTTTTTCATGAGTTCTGGGGATCAAATGCAGGCCCTCATGCTTGTTCAACAAGCACTTTACACACTCATTTTTATTCCAACACAATGTCTTTGTCTTTTTCTTTTCTTTTGTCTAGGATTATGCATAGCTATATCCTTGAGAAATCTGTAGTTATTTGTCTGATTGTTCACTTCATTGAAACAAAAAATAATGCTCTTTTGTGGCATGTAAATTCCTTAATTGTATATAATTGAAAACCTTTGGATTATATAAAATATACATATTTTATTAACTTTTTGACAGTATATGTGCCAACTTTTGGGCATGTGTTGGTCTCTAGAAACTTCTGTCTGGGTGATGATTTGAGTGTATATGATCACAACACATTTGGGAGTATAAATGTCAGACAACAGTTGCAGTGACTACCACCAGCCAGGCTCAGAAGCCCTGTTTTGGAAAAACAGTATTCCCTTTAGTCCACTGTGGTAGGCAGTTCCTGAAACATCTCGGTTGTTGGTCTTCATTTCCCAGATCCATAAATGGGGGTGTTTGAGACCCTTCAAACTCTAACAGTCTGGGTTTCTGGGATAATTCTGCTGGCAACAAATCTCAAGGAAATGGGAAATCAGTTTTCTCAACCAAAAATTGTGTCCATCCAGCATAACAATGGGATAAGCTTATTCATTGATTGGACGTGCTCCAGAACTTTGAAACATTTTTGGCAATTGGCGTTGTAAGTTATTGGAAATGAAAGATGTATAAATATAGATTAGATGTAGATATAGGTATAGGTGTATAATTTTCTGTATAAACATTGCATTGTATTAGCTATTCCCTTAAGTTATTTGTATAAATTTTACAAATACATTCTATTCTTATTAAGATAGTAAATGCTCTATTAATTCTTGATTGTCCTCTAAAGTGATATCATAAATAATCAAATAATTATTTGAAATGTAGAGGTTTTTACCTCTACTTCAGATAATACCCTCAATTAGAATATATATATATATATAATTCCTTCTTATGTGAACTTGCACAGCAATTAGTGGAAGGAAAAGTAAACAAGAGAAGAATAAATCTTTTTATCTCAAAACAAGAGTAAGCAATACTCTCATTTTGTCAGTACAAAAGCACATATGTCATTTTCATGTTAAATAATAATTAGTAGTAAGTTGGTTCATGAAATACTGGTAAGGATATTTTTCATGAGGAAAATAGCCTTTAAAATAAATCTTGAGTGTAAAATTATATGGATTGAATGGTGAAGGACAGCTCCCAGAGGAGAAGGCTGACTGGGCTCTGAGGTATGAATATTTTTAAAAACTCTACCCTCATTTCACCTCCTTACTGAATGCCAGATTGTTTGGTGAACTGAATTCATTCCAATCTGAACATACTTAATATGAATAAACATTTTAGCAAATGTTAACAAGGCCAAATTCTACTAACATAAAAATTTTAAAACAAATAATCATCACAAGTAAAACAGTTATAAATTCTGTCTTATAATGCATGCATAGTTGAATTTTTATAATATGCTTCTCAAAGTAATTCTATGTAATTTTATCAAGTCCTTAACACTCATTAATTGAGTGGCTTTTAGTTTTCTTTACAACGTCTTCCAACAAAAATATATCACATATCATATATGTGGAAAATATTTAGCAAAACCATACCTAGTCTTACTACATGTTATACACTTATATTTTATGTTATCTTTTATTTCCTTTTTAAATCACTGTTGAAGTTTAAGTTAATACTTCTGTAGACTTACTTCACTGTCATGGACCTCAAATCACAGTAAAAAAAAAAAAGAGGAAACGAAGAATCAAAAAAATTCAAAAAGAGAGTAAAAGAAGAAAAATGAAATGGTGTCAGGAGAGGGAAAATGGATAAACATAGAGAAAAGAAATCAGCAAATTTTCAATGGAAATTGCTAGAGAAGAAAATATCAAGAAAACAAAATTTTAAAAACAACAAAGGCTTTTAGCAAGTGGAAGACTCAGAAAATAAATATTTTCCCCAGATATCTGAAATCTGAGAACCTCACAGATATCATTAGAAAAATAATATTCACTTAATGTATAAAATAAATCTAAACTACAAACCAAAGTCAAACGTTTATGATTTTTTTTAAATTATGATAGATCAACTTTTAAGTACAATGGAGATTTTTTCATTATTTACAAGTCTTGAAGAGTTAAGGATAGCTATCCATTGCATTTAATAAGTCTAAAAATTCAAAAGCTTTCATTATAATTTTCAAATTCCTATGTGCTAAACTTGCACTCAGTTCTTAAGACTAGCCAACACCTGAGTAGAGGGCACAGTCTTCGGAGTTGGAGGACTATAATTTTCTGTTGTATACCTTTTGTAAATAAATGACAACGTGTAGTAGAAACACTTTATAAATCAGAATGTCCCAGGGCACTGCAGTTAATCTCAGTCAATTTATCTATTCATAATCATATAGAGTTACAAAAACTTTTCCATAGAAAAGTCCATTTATAACACAGATGTTTCTCTAGTTTTTTCCAAGCCAGTCATCTAAGCACACATTTTTCCTCTTACTTTCCCTATTGCAAAATGGTTTGTAGAGAAAATTTTACTTTTTGCCCAGTGTAAGCATCCTCTAGAAATCTATCGTAATGAAGACAGAGTTTAACTAGATGTTTGTAAATTAAATTCGATTGTGAAGAGTTGAGGTCTTCTTCAACTGGACAAGACTGAAGACACACCTGCACCTTCCTGTGTTTTTATTATTTCAATTATTATTCTCTGTGTTCTAGTTACTGCATTCCTCGGTTCTCAAGACTCATTCTGGGTTAGCTGTAACCATGTGACCCTCACTGCCGATAGAATGGAACATCTGTGAGGGCCAGTGCGTGTGCTGTAGTTTTGAACAGTACTCATTCTAGAACCCAGAACTCTGTTGGATACATTGCTTATATTATGTTGCTGTTTGTTGGATAAAGCGAAGTTTCACCCTTGCGTGAATTTAGCCCTTTAATCTTTCACTTTTAAACCTGTACCTATTCTGTGGATATACATCTGGTATAACTAGGTCTCCTTCAGTCTAGAGTGCTAATTCTGATATGAAGAAATGTAGAGTAAGGGTTGCTAAATGACTCCTTCCTCTGATTCTCCTAAGCCAAATCCACTCATTAGCCTACTCTTCCCTGAACTCTATTTTGTTTATAATATTGGTATTTGTCAGAATATTTCCCCCAGAATTAGATGGAGAGTTTAAAAAAAAGGTTTGTGTTATTTGTCTTCATTTCTTCCTCATATCATCTGGAATTCATGCCTGACAGATTTAGATTGCATCATGCTTTCACACTGAGGATGGGGGACTGTCTCTGGGTTGTTGTTTCATCTAGCTGAAGAAATGACACTCCGTAAGAGATTGTCTCTATGATGGGTTGCTGAGGAGCCTTTTTATGTTTTCTACTTTATTCTTCAAACTTGAAACCCAAGCAACATTTTTTCCTGTGATGTTTTCTTTGGAGCAGTGATAAAGTAACTGTGTCCTATACTGGACCATTGGGAAATTAGAAGTCTTATTTAAAAAGACAGGAACATATTTTTGTCTGCCGGGATAACTAAGAATAAATACTGAAAACCTTCCAAAAGTTATCTATCACTTGAATTCGGGTCAGAGCTTTACACTGTGTCCAAAGAAATGTAGGACAAATATGTGCCCAAGGAAGAGCTAAAAGGGGTGGTGGTGATGGTGGTAAATTAACTCTATCATGACTTGTGGTAATAATCAAGTCCTATGAGTGAGAGCTCACCCACTTCTACAAGAAGGCATAAATCCATCTAAAGGATCTAAGCATGTCTTGTGGGCCTTAGTCTCCAACCCTGCCGTGATTGGCAATCAATTTTCTATTTATTCTTCAAATTTTTCATACATGTATATACAATGTATCTTGAGCACATATATTTCTCACTCCTCCTACCCAGTTCCCCAAGATCTCCACACAAAACTCCCTTCTAACTTCATGTCCTCTTAATTTTGTTTCAAAAACCCATATGGGCATGGAAGTGGGGCCATCCAATGGAGACTGGCAAACTACCAGTGACCACATTTCCAAAGAAAAGTGACTCTTTTTCCCCTGGCAATCACCAACTGCCAAGAGCTCCTTTGCTAGCCAAAAGTGTTCTTTTCTACATATTTGGCATTTTCCTGTTCAGATATGGCCGAAAGGATCAGAGGCAAATCTCATCTATCAACAAGCAATCATGGATGCTAAACTTGACCATATTAAGTAGCAGAAAATGTCAGTGTCATCTCTTTGCTAAATTCTTCTCTAATGTTTCCTCTTTCCAACTCTGCCTTTAAATTCACATTAGAATCCTCCTACAATTCAGTATCTTAACTCATAAAAGGATCTCTAAATCTGACTCACACTCCGTCCAACAGCCTTTACATCAGAGCCAGTATATTTAGCTAAGTTAAGACAGGTGTTTGTCTTGGACTAGGAGTGTGCAAATGCCTTAAACAGAGACATGACTAGAGATGCACACAACAAAAAAGTAGATGTCCTGCCAGCCAGCTTGTGGGAGTCTGCCCTAAAGACCTTGCTGGAGTTCATTTCAAGATATAAAGGGAGAAATGTGGTCTTCTTCCGAGGTGTTCAACTGGGAAGAAAACAGGGGGAAGAAAGGGCAAGGCTTAAAGGTTAGCATTATTCTGGAAGCCTTCTGAACCTAGAGTTGCCTTATTCTTCACACTTGGCGACCTTGACATGCCACATATAAAGCAAACCCTGATAACAGTACAAGAGCTTACTTAGAAGACCTCACTTACATGTTACTATATGAGACAACTTCACGGTCCAATGACTAAACACTTTTAGCAAAATTCAATATTAACCCTATTACATTTTTATTTCCTTCAGGTATCATTAAAAATCTAATGATACACTTCACTTCTTTAGGAAAAAGAAAGAAATTTTGGACTACTTTCGTAAAACATCTGCTTGCTGCAAAAAAAAAAAAACCAACATATATATACATATATTAGAACAAAACTACAGCATCAATAAAATTTTCTTTGGACACCCTTTACAAACCACTCAAAATATTTATTTCAAGTAATGTGTCTCTAAATTCTTAGGAAATAAAACAATCATTTAGCATTTATAGAAACTAGCCATAATCTGAAATATACAGAATAGAAAACCCATGGCTACACAAAAGGTAACAGTGGTCCTGAGGCTGAAGAGAATGAAAAGTGAGTGCTGGTGTATGTGCAGTTATGTTGGCAGTAATGACAATGTTGGGGATCTAGATAGTGGCAATGGTCGCATAACTTTGTGACCATACTGAAAATTAAATTATATGCTTTAAATGAGTAATTTATAAAGTACATAAAATATAGTTCAATAAAGCTTCAAAATTAAAAAAATCTTTCTATGCTATTTAGACCAAATATATAACAAAGGTTTTATTTATGTAACTGATGAGTTTAATATATTTTTCTGTATTCTGGGGCCTTGAGTAAAATTTTACTGGTTTAAATTACTGTACGTTTTATAGACCTGATCACAAGTACAACACCCATGAACCTTTACAATATTTCCTATGAGGAAAAAAAAGACAATCATTGTGAAAATTAAATGTTATAACAATTTCCACAAACATTCTCTAATGAAAAGCAATGAGAGGTGTGCTCTGTGCCCCTACATAGAGAAAGGACCAGAGGGGCTACTGTCATGGTATTTCCTAAAATAAATACCTCGGATCACATGATTCACTTCATAGGTCCATTCACACATCGGAACAAGTCACATCCCTGGGAGATTTTGGGGACCTGTAAGTCCTGCTGAGGAACAGTACTGTTTATCAATGACAGGTCAACATCAGAATTCACTGAATGAAGTGATTGGCATAATGTATGTTCAGTAAGCTGTAAGTTCTGAGATGAATTCAGAGAGATAGTTATTCATGACCCTACCTGTGTCTCCACTTCTGACATCTTGTTCTTTAGGAATGGATTGGGATTAGGTTCACAACTGGAATCAAATGTTTAGTCTGGAGGGTGGTGATGCATTCAAGTTAGAGAACCAACTTTGTTAGGAATGAAATATCCAAAGAAGAAGAAGAAGAAACTAGACCACATGTACCAGGTATTGTCCTGGAATATCAGGCAGCTTAATCAGTGACAGCTGAGCAGGAGAAATAGTTCAGTTCATTGAGTGTAGACAAAATTCTAAACAGTCTTAGTAAATAAAAAACACAGAGCCAAATACAGAGGTAGCCAAAGAGATCAGAGCACTAGTGAAGAGCCACGCTACCTTACCACCCGATTGCCGTCGCTTCCTCAGAGAGAGTTTCTTCCTGCCTTACTTGTCTTTTTATTGCTTTTCTGTTCTGCCTTCTCATTGGCTCTAAACCCAGCCACATGATGTCCTCATCACTGCCTGTCTATACAGACCTCCTGGTCTCTATGGTAGGTAGTGGGATTAAAGGCTCTTGTCACCACACTTGGCTGTGTCCTTGAACACACAGAGACTCTGCCTGCCATGTGTTTGGATTAAGGGCGTGAGCTACCACTGCCTGATTGCTGCCCCTGGCTCACTATGACCTCTGATCTCCAGGTAAACTTTATTTATTAACATACAAATAAAATCACATTTCAGCACAATTAAAATATCACCACAATTGAGTGCTTGCTTCTCAAGCATGAGGTCTAAGTTCAATCCCTCTAACCCATATAAAAATACCAGCCATGATGAGGAACATGTGTAACTCCAGCACTGGGGAAGGAAAAGTGCACACACACACACACACACACACACACACACACACACACACA
>CABHPH010061998.1:0-48892 GCA_902168325.1 Peromyscus nudipes
GTGATAGGTTATTCTCGAAGCTGTTGTGTTCTAAGGTTGCTAATGGACCTCAGGTCACAGGATGGCTCCTGAGTTGTATGAGACAATGGATAAAGTACAAGTCTAGAATCTAAACTCTAGATCATGGGATACAGAAAGGTAGGGCATCTTCATTGTAAACAAAGTCAACAGTCTTGTTTAAGATTCCCAGAAAATGTTGGTATAGCAACAAGGCTAAATCCAACACCGTGCACTGAGTCTCCAGCCTGGCTCCTTGCTTTTTAAACATAAAATGTCTGTGTATGAAAAGAATACTGCCTGTAAGTCAGCACCATTCACAGCAAATATTAGCTGTGCTGTAATTCTTGCTTGTCATTTAATCAGACTCTGGGCTGAGAAGTTCCTGTTTGTTCCCATGTCCCCATAATTTTTTCTCTGTCTCTATCCTGCCTCAATATCACTAGATTTTAAATTTCAGTGAATAGCTATAAACATATATAACACACAAATTTATTTAAATCAAGGGCAAATGAAATTTGGATTCCTACTTTATTTTAATAAGAATTGCATTAGCTTTTTTCTAAGCAGTAATTTTTTATTAAAAGTAAAAGCAAAAAACCTTTAGGTTTATTCTTTTGCTTTTTTGGGACAAAGTCTCACTATGTAGACCAGGCCATCCTCGAATTTGCAGAGATATGTCTGTCTCTGTCTCCCAAGTGTTAGACTAAAGGAATGCACCACCATGCCACCTAAAAGCAATTTCAAATATCAGACATCTAAACCTCATCCTATCTTCCAGAGACAATACTGCCAGCATTTCAAGGTTTTCCCATCATTCATATTTATCTTTTCAAAGGTTGTGGGTAAGTTAGAATTTGCTTTAAAACTTAATGTAAGAGCCTGGTGGTGGTGGTGCACACCTTTAATCCCAGCACTTCAGAAGCAGAAGCAGGTGGATCTCAGTGAGTTCGAGGCCAGCCTGGTCTACAAACTGAGTTCCAGGAGAGCCAGGGCTACCCAAAACCCAAAACCCCAAAAACATAATATAAGAAATAGACATGGTTGGTTAGGGCAGAAGAATAATAGGTTTGAGGTCAGCCTGAACTATCTGAACTATTTACCAAGATCCTGTGCATATGTGTGCCTTCCTCTGTGTGTGTGTGTTTGTGTGTGTGTGTGTGTGTGTGTGTGTGTGTGTGAAGCAAAGCATCCATCTATATCAGAGAGCAGGCTATGGGATACATTCCTATAGGACATGTTCAATACAAGTTCATTTGGGAGCATGAGCGACTTGACCTCCCATGGACAGACCTATAGAAAGGAAGATGGTCTTTGCAAATTGCAGGCCCTGAGCAAATGTGTTAGATAAAGCTGGTCATCTGGAGAGCCAAACAGCACTCATTTCTGCAGAGAAGACGATTTGAGCAGTGCCCCTAAAGGCACTTTCCCCCAGATGTCACTGCTAAGAAGCATTTCCCAGGAAGCCCAGAGCTGGTTACTTGGATCGACACTGATTGAAGTTTTCTTGCCAGTGTTACCAATCTGCCCTGTTCCGCCTACCTGCCATCTTGCCCCAATATCAGAGTACACCAGGCCTTCAGCCGATAGCTGCAAGCACATGGCCAGTCTCAGGACAGAGCCTGACTCAGGGAGTTGCTAAGAACCTGGAGGTTCTTGACTGAAATCCTATCTGTGAGAGTCAGGCTGACTGGTTTCGGGGTTGTTCTGTTTCTGCCTCAGCATCTCCACCAGAGTCACCTGCTCTAGGAGTGGAAGGCTGACTTCTTGCTTTGCTTCTCTGGAGACACAACTGTCCTCCCCAAGCCCAGCCACAGGCATCATGGAGACCTTACCTTCTGATGGTCTTCTGAGTGGTCATCTCTTACCCTTCTTGGACTTCTTTTCTTTTGCATGGGATGTCTGACCTGTGTATGTCTGTTGCCTGCTGACTGCACTTCCCCAGCCCCTACCCCATCCTGTTGTCATCGAGCTGTGTTCACCCTGTGTAAGACAGGACTTGGACTCAATATGCACTTCCTAAGCCCCTGCTGTGTGTGCTTCAGGGCACTGAGCCAGGTCAGTATTGTTCTTGAAAGACCATAGGGGGTCTACCCAATTTAATCCCATTCAAACATTCTGCTCTCCAATTGCTTATGATTTTAAAGCAGTGAATCTTGCCCAAGACCTAACTTGGCTTCTGCATAGAAAGCTTTCAGCCATCTCACAAGGGCAGATTATCTGTAGTGTGTTGAACATTGCACTGGGCACAGGTGGTCCAAAGCAAAGGCACAGGAGCCTCAGAAGACAGGCTGGCACCACTCCATGCTAAGGAATACTTTGTGTAAAGAATGCACTGAGAGTGGTTTGCAGAGGGAACAATTAATCCTGCCTGGAAGACAGAAGAGGGCTGTTCCTAGAAGGAAGCTTTTAGGGATGAATTCAGTTTCATCTTATCTGGGAGATGCAGGGAGGGAAGGAACATTCAAACAGAAAAAACATCATGAGCAAGTATGTACTTGGAAAAGTACACACAGTAAGTATTTAGGAATAATAAGTACAACTGCTCAGTCAGGGTGCAGCACAGGTCCCTGTGGAATGAGTCTTGGAATCCGAGCCAGGAAAGGAAATGTGTGTCAATTGAAACAGGGCCCTGGGCTGGATAGGGAGGGGAAGAGCAGAGCAAAGAGAAGTCATTTGGAACACCATTGGTCAAGAACAAATTACCCTAATTAATGCCTAATATGGATCAAGTAGGAGATGACAAGTGTACCTATTACATTAGATGGACAGAGCTGGCAATGGATTCCTCTTGGGATTTTCACTCTGACCAATTAACTAGGTCGGCTCAGCCTCTCCCATCCCAGCATGAAGACTGTAAGTATTTCCCATCTCTCCATGGAAGATGCATGCAAAAGAGGGTAAGAGTTTGAATATGTTAATATGGTATCAGACAAAGGAGGTTTTCATATTCTTAGGACTTGGTTTATCTGTTGAACTTAATATGGAAAATATACAAATCTAAGAGTGAAGGCCTGGCATTGGAACACCCACAAATCTGTTTATGGCTTATTCCACCCACATGGAATGTTATTCAACACCCAAGATATTAGAGCCCCAGTACTTTTAAACACTACTCAGCATGTCAACAAAGTCATTCTCTAGATGTCTAGTTTCTTTTAAAGAGTTGCTGTGTCTCTGTGGCAATACTATGAGGTATGTGTTTCATTATCTCCCAAGTGTGCTCTCTACAATAATCCTCTGGGGGAATTTCCATTGGCCACAGTTTCTATAAAAGCACTGCTTCTCATAAATGAGGTTTGGTTTTGTTTTAACTTCTCAAAGTTGGGTGGAGAAATGGATTAGATAGTCCCTTTGGCTAGAGGTGTAGTTGAAGATCACTCTGCGTAAATATATGGGATCTGTGGGAGTTTTTGTTTTGTTTGTTTTGTTTCTTTCTGTGGTCTATTGAGAATTCTTCCCCTTTTCCATCTACCTTTGTTACATTATTTTTGCTCTTATATATCCAAATAGATCACCTCAAATCTTTTTGGTACAAGGCTGAAAGATACATACATAACACACACACACACACACACACACACACACACAGAGAGAGAGAGAGAGAGAGAGAGAGAGAGAGAGAGAGAGAGAGAGAGAAACAGTTAGTCTGAGAGTCATGTTCAAGTCCGTAAATATGAACCTACTAATTCTATCTCAATAAATGAACTGCCAAGGGTCAGACACTCTCTCTGTTCAGACTCATCACAGAGTGCTTCTTCCTGCATTGTTAGGTCTACCGGTCAACAATCTTTTCTGGTTTGTCAAGATAAGTCCTAAGAATCTTATCTGCCCAATGCATTAACCTTTATTGTAAAATATATATAATGTATGCCTTGGACTAGACTATTTTTCTCTACTGTGTCCCTTTGGCAGGCAGAGACAACATTTTTTCATTCAGTGATGAACATTTGTCAGTTTTTCCCTCCCACCCCAGCCTCAGAATCTTGCCCTGGAGTTTCTGTTTCATGGTTCTGACGTCAGTTCTTTACTTCAGTGAATATGTACAGTTCATCTCTGGGGGAGAATGGAGGGTTTGGGTTGTTAGAAAAAGTATCTGTATGACCTTGAACAGTCTAGAACTACTCTTCAGTGGTTAAGAATTAGTTGATGGCATGTATAAAATTAGTTGGGTTAGTGAATCAGCAGCTGGGGTGATTAATAAATCAATGCTAGGTTTGGGTTCTGAAATGGTAATGAATTTCTTTGTTTCCAAGATGTGTGGAGGTGGTAGCCTGTAAAAACATTTCTTTCTTCAGGGTTTAGATGCTATAATTAAGGCATTTAAACAACAATGAAAACAAGAGCACATGTTCTATGCAGGCTCAACCTGTTTATTAGCTACTAATGGAGTGCTCCAGCTAATGTCCTCAGTGGTAAGGAATGTTTTCCACATTAAGCAGTTTATGAAACCAAGTCCCCCAGTCAGACTCTCCCTCTTCACTCAATAGCATGCAGCCTCTCACAGGCAGATAAGAAGAACAGTGTTTGAGTCCTGGAAGAAAAAAAACTCACTTTCAACAGCCAGTAACTTCTGTGTTCTGGGTTTTCCCCTGAGCGCCCCAGCCACATCCTTGTAGCCACTCAAGTCACAGTCCTCCGGGCTGAAGTAGTGTGACCAGGACACGCTCACAAGCATTGTCACTGAGTACAAATGACAGAAATGAAACCTCTGGGGCTTGGGTGGGTGGAGCAGTACCAAACCATGATCCCCAAAGCAAGAGAACCACCTGTAGATGCCCAGTGTGTGACATCCTATGTACCCTTCCTCAGTGGGCCAGGATGAAGACAGCCCTCCCATACACACTGTGAAAAATCCTAAGCACCCACTCTCACACTCTTCAGCACTAACTGAACAGTCTAAGGAATCATTTTGGACAAATGGTTTGCGTAAGAAAATGATGCCCTTAGCATTGAGAAGTGTGTTCAATGATGAAACTCTTAATAGTATTTAGTAGTAAAAGTCAACCAGTTACATAGCACTTAAATCTCACCAAAGCCATATGAAATGGCTATTGCTGTTACTATTTTTCTTATCCTACAGATGAAGAAAACACTGAGGTCCAGAGAAATTAAATGACTTCTCTGATTATCAATAAGAAAGCCAAAATTTGTGTTTATACAGCTAGGTGTGAATCTGCTGTTAGCCACCATTCCACACTACCTTCAACAAAGAACAGTAACATCTGCTCTCACGTTCTAAGTCTCTGCAGCCAGCCTGCCAAGTATTTTAGGGAAGGCGTTTCTTTCTCATAGAAGAGCCTGCCTGTGAAAGTCAGAGCTAGTAAACAAGCTAGAACCAACAAAAATCATTCATGCAGGCCAGAATGCAGTGTGGTATAGTGTTCACCAGGCACACATAAGGCTCTGAGTTCCCTCTTCAGCATCCACAAAAAGATGCTAACCCATCAGGGTAGGTGGCCTTCAGGAGAAGCAGCTCCTTTCCCTTTATGTATCTCTTTGGGCACAGGCATAGTTGAATCTACTTATCACCTGAACTTAGCAAATTTAGTATTTACTAAGCACCTATGGATTGGCATGGCTATAACTTTGCCTAGGGTTAATTTCCCTCCTTGAAAATATGCCATTAAAAAGAGATTGACCACACAGTGGGCTCACATAGCAGGGGATTTGCCTGGAGCCCCCAGTGTATAGAAGGATAGAAAATAATTAAAAATCAGAACGTACTCTGGTTCCAAATCAAAAAACGTCTCCCTAAGTCTGTGTGAAAATTGTAAGAGTTGGTAAATTAATGAGACTATAGCCTGAGGTGAAGTCTGCACTTAGCCTCTGTAATTACTAAGAAACTCGAGACGCCTCAGTGGGTTGGATGAGCAAAGAAAATGATTTCCGGACATCAGTGGCATCATTTAGAATGCAAAAGCACTAATGTACTGGGGCTGCTGCCAGGGGACAGTTGAAATCTGGACTGCAGCTGGAACAGCCAGACAAGCTTTGGGGACTGCTTGAGCCTCCTCCTTCATGGTGAGCAGAAAAGAAGTTCTGGTAGGAAAGGAAGGCAACTGGCATGCCCTGCAGCCGCAGTCTGGGCAGCCTTCTGTGACTGTATTTTATATAAATTGCCTTACTTGTACCAAAATGAGCTGGGTCACATCCACCCTCCACTGTCTGGGGTGACACAGGCCTGACCTCTATTATCATTGTGGTTACTGTGCCACATGCAAATGATACAGTGTTGTGGTTTGAGACTGAAAAATCCCCCAACTGCATGTGTCTGAACACTTAGCCCCAGGTAACAGCACTGTTGGGGAAGTTGTAGAACCTTAGGACACAGGTACAGCTAAAGGACACATGTCACAGGCTCTCTGAAGATAATACCTTCTTCTGATTCCAACCTGAATTCTCTGCTTCCTGTCTACTGCAGTGTGAACCAGCAGCCACCTCAAGCTCCTGCTGTGCTGTCTTACCTGCCATGATAGACTATCACCCTGTGAAGATGTGAGCCAAAACAAGTCCTTTCTCTACCTTTCACAGAGGATAGTAACACCTGCTCTCAAGTGCTAAGTCTACGCAGTAATGATGAGAGAGTTAATAGTAGATACAGACGAAGCCATCTTGTATTGATTGACAAAGATGGGAAGATACTAAATATATTCTTTTGTTCCTTCATAATAGGCTATAACATGTTTATTTATTCTCCTATAGCACCATTCTCTGAGACTCAGAACAGGTGAGAAAGTTAGTTTTCTTCAGCTTTCTACTCCATCTCCTATTACGGGACACTGAGGTTGCCACCTCCTTGCACGATGTTCTCAAAAACTTTCTCTTATAGGTAAATCAATTGAAAAAGAGTCCAACTTTTTAAAGGTTCAATTCCTAGAAGTGTGTGGGGGAAACATATAGAATCTTTTTTTTTTTTTATGAATGGCCAAGGTTGTTTGCCCACAAGCAGAATTTTTCTTTTTTTTTTCTGTGTCCCATTTTTTTATTAAGAAAAATTTTTCATTCATTTTACACACCAATCAAAGATCCCCATCTTCCTTCCTCCTGCCCCCCCAGTCTCCTCTCCCAACCCATCCCCCACTCCCTCCCACAAGAAGACAAGGGCCTCCCATGAGGAGGCACATTCAGTAGAGGCGAGTCCAAGCCCTTCCCCCTGCCTCAAGGCTGCACAAGGTGTCCCATTCTAGGTAGTGGGCTCCACAAAGCCCGCTCATGCACCAGAGATGGATTCTGATCCTACTGCCAGGGGGCCTCCCAAGTTCTAGGAAATCAAGTGTACTAATGTCACACATAGATTCTTTTAAAAGTTAAGTTTTTGAAACATATTTAAGACAGAAATTATCACTGATTTTATATGTACGATTCTGAGCTTTAACAAATGTGAGATGCACACCACAACTAAGTCCTGTCACTAAAGCAGCTACATGATATCATATGGTCTACTGTAAAGTCACACCTGTGCCCTTTGAGCATCTGGGACAGACGAACAGTTTCTATCTGTAAGAAATTGAGAACAAAACATTTCCACCGTGTTTGTGAATGCTTCTGTCTTGCTTCATTTTTCTTTCTTTCTGTCTTTATTATTTTTTATTTTTTGTTTTGTTTTTTGAGACAGGTTGTGATTCTATTTAGTATGGTGTGAAGGTTTGTTTGTTTGTTTTTTACTGTTTCAGTATCTAATATGATATATTTATATCTATAATCATTAGCATTAGTTTTCTGTATATGCTGTTTTCTAGGTCATGCTGTTAAGGTTGAGTTCTGATTATAAGAATAAGCATCTTCTACCTTTTCATATGCTTTAGAATGATTTAATGACATAGACCAGCCTGTTGCTTAATAGGTAGGCATGACTTGTCTCCTGCTCCAAAGGTGTTTATGGAGGCAACAGCCCTTGATTGATCCTCCCTCCCTCCCTTTCTTCCTCCCTCCCTCCCTCCCTCCCTCCCTTCCTTCTTTCCTTCTTTTCTTCTTTTCTTCCTTCCTTTTTTTTGGTTTCTTGAGGCACGATCTCACTCCAGGCCAGGCTTACATGGAACTTACTCTGCACCCTAGGCTTACCTGGAATTCACAGTGGTCCCCCTGCCCCAGCCTCCAGAGTGCCGGGATAGCAGACGTAAGTCGCCATGCTCGACTAGCCATCAGCTTTAGAGCACTCTCGTTCACTCAGTGTTGGGAATTTGTATTAAAATTTCTAAGTTCATTCAACAATTTAGAAAATCAGATGGTGAAAAGCAAATTCATCTGTTTCTTAAAGTACAACAAAATGTAAAAGAAAAAAATATGAGGTCTAAATTCAACATATTTTCTGCATTTCTTTGGATTGATTTCATTAACTCTTGGCAAACATTACTTTCGCTTACATAAAGTTTATTGATTCCAATATGGTGTTCAAAAGTGACTAATTGTAGTTGGAGTTTTCCTGTCCCAACTGTCTGCTCCCAAATAACTGACCCAGAGGCTTAATATTACTTATAAATGCTCAGGCAATAGCTCAGGTTTGTTACTAGCTAAGTCTTATACTTAAATTAACCCATATTTCTTTTCTATGCTTTGCCACGTAGCTCATGGCTAATTACTTCATTTTCTATATGTCCTGCTTCCTTGGCAGCTGGCTGGCATCTCCCTGACTCTGCCCTTCTTCCTCCCAGAGTCCTCTGTGTCTGGGTGTCCTGCCTATACTTCCTGACTGGCTACCAGCCTTTCAGCTTTTTATTAACCAATAAGAGTAATACATATTCACAGTGTACAGAAGGATTATTCCACAGCATTTCTCCCTTTTTGTCTAATTAAAAAGGAAGGTTTTAACCTTAACATAGTAAAACTATATATGATAAAACAGTTATTAAGTAAGAATACAGGTACAATATCTAGTTTTTATTTGTATTTGGCAAAATTAAAGAAAATACTCTATCATGTATCTTAACTTTGTGAGTTCAAAGTTTTATATCTAACTTACCTTTTATCATAACTAAGGAAAACTGTAACTATAACTATCTAGTCTTCAATTCCATCAAAGACCCCAGAAAGTTGAAATGTAACCTAATGACAGGGAAATCGGGCTGTCTGGACAGTCACCTAAAGTTCCTCTGCATCCAACTCTAGCCTACAGGCCTAGAATGTCTGACAGACTTTCCTGTGAAGCAGGGAATTTTTAAGAACTGTCCTACCTTGTCTTGGCGAAGTTTGGCAGGTGCCTTTTTTGTGTCCTGCTGGTCCAGTTTGGACAGTATATTGTTAGCAATTGAGGCAAGGGCATTTTCTTTGCCCACATGGCTAATTTTTGCCATAAAGAAAACAAATTCCATATAGAGTTTCTTTGATGCCCATCATCTTCTCTGAAGTGGATTGGTGCTGCCAAGAGCAGATATGTCTCACTGTCATGAAAAGCCTTATGTTATTGAATATATTAAATGCCATATTCTGTAAGTCTTTGAGGTGTTTGAAGACCATCTACTTAAATATATCTGTGTATGACCTTGAAAACATACCTGACATGACTATAATTTGACTAATATAGATAACTATTAATCTGCATTTCTTAATTATACATTATATTTTTAAATGAGCTGCATAAACACAAAACCTTAAACAAGAGTAGAAATATACATATAGTATAACAAAATTAACTTTAAATTTGTATCAATAAACCAAAATCCATACCAATGTAAAATATTTAAGATTAATAGTTGTTTTTTTGGATTAAAGTAGATTCAATAATCTACCTTTTTATCCTATTATTTCTATATCCCCCCTTTTCTTTTTAGAACAAGATCCCTGAATCTAATCTCCTTTATTCAGCTTTTTTCTGACCATTATCAATAACAACTTGTAACCAACCCCCCTTAAATGATAATAAATATCCCAACCCATTTTTTGAGAATGTGGGCATAGTTTTCTAGACTACTTCCTGATGATTGGGGGCACTGGTAATCTTTAGGGGAACCTGAGAAAATTCAGGATTCTGGTCAAGTTCTGACTGGAGTATTCTGTGAGGCTGGATCACCTAAGCAGCCTTGAAGCCATTCTGGATACAGAATTCTGAGGAAACTGTAACAGAGGCATTTTGAGATGCTGGGTCACCTGGGACATTTGTTTTCATTGGTGTCTGGTCCCCTTATTCTGAAAATACATAAACTTTTAAAGGCAACATACATATCTGCATTAATACAAGTATAATAGACTTGCATTGTATATAAATCAGTCAAAAATGATTTTTTGTTTTGTTTTATGTTTGAGCAGGTAAAATATACATAATGTGTCTTGTAGTTCTTTTAGGTTTTTTTCTTTACATTTGTAGCCAGATTTTTCAGGGGGTCTTCCTCAATCAAACCTAATTTTTCTTAACCCAGAATAAATCCATAGCCTTTCATTTCCTATGGAAATAAAAGTATAACCTCTCCCCCAAAGTAACACACCTTTTGACTTAAATTTTGAGGTCAAGATATTTTTTTAAATATATAGGTTGCTTGAATCTAGCATAATCAATGTCTTTTTCATAATCCAATATCTCTTAGCAGCCAAAAAAATTTAAATACAACACAATAACATACAGGATCCAGACTCTCTGTATATTTCCCATCTTTATGTGGATTATTATTTTTTTATTATTCTATTCCTTTTTAAAGTACTACCTACCCTTTTTCTTTTCTCTCCCAAGCCTACATATATTTTTAAACACACTGTAACCTGTTTAGAGGCTTTTTCCATCTGAATCTGTCTTTACTGCATATCTGTAACCTTTTTTGTCTGCATGAGAAAAAATGCTAAACCCACCATGCAGCATGCTGGTAGAGCTCTCAAGCCCACAAGCAGTGGCTGGGGGAAGCCTCTCTGTACTGAGGCCCATGTGAGAGACTTCAGGAACCCACCATGTTGCTTAGCTCATGGCCATTAGTGGCCAGCTCCATATCACAGGCAGCTCTAGGGAGATGCATCTCTGCATTGCAGCTGGCGTGAGACTGTAAGACTAGGAAGCTGTGTTTGTCTCTGTTTCTATGCATTTAGAACCTTTTTTAAAGCTTTCTCGGGTTTTATATGGAAATTCTTGCCAAACGTTTGAGCACTATATGTAGGCAGAGTTTTTCCTGTCCTAGGAGCCACTTCCAAATTACCACACAGAGGATTATATTAATTATAAATGCTCAGCCAATAGCTCAGGCTTGTTATTAGATAACTCTTATACTTAAATTAACCCATATTTCTATTTATGCTTTGCCACATTGCTCATGGCTTGTTACTTCATTTTCTATATATCCTGCTTCCTCAGTGGCTGGCTGGTGTTCCCTGACTCTGCCCTCATTCTCCCAGAGTCCTCTGTGTCTGGCTGTCCCACCTATACTTCCTGCCTCACTACTAGCCTGTCAGCTTTTTATTAACCAAAGAGAGTAATACATATTCACAGTGTACAGAAGGATTATTTCACAGCAACTTATACCTCTTTAGATAGGACAGGTGTTTCTACCCTTAATTTCCTAAGAAAGATCTTTAATCTGAAATATACACTAACAAATAGCATGAGACTTGTCTGAACCTGTCAGTTTTCCTTGAGCATACTAGCTGTAACACACTAATGTGTTTACAAGATTATAAAAGTAGTTTATGTTCTTGCCACGTTTTTCACCTGAAGCAGAAACCTGCCTTGTTCACAAGGAGTTCTTTGCATGAACAGTAACATGTAAATTCCAGCACAGCCAGCCTAATGTTCTTCAGAAACTCCCCCTGATCACAGACAAAGGCACCATCAACCCAGAGCACTTCAGCTTCAGCTGGGGCACTGATAATAGCATCTTTTTCTCCTTTGTCCAGGACGTCTGTGTCAGGGCTTATCTAGCTCTTCGCCATCACACAAACCTGCTGATCATCCTGTTCTCCATGATGCTGATGACAGGAATGCCCCAGTTAACAAGCAAAGAAGACATTGAATATATCCGGGATGCCCTCACAGTGGGGAAAAATGAGGAGGATGCTAAGAAGTATTTCCTAGATCAGATTGAAGTTTGCAGAGACAAAGGATGGACGGTGCAGTTTAACTGGTTCCTACATCTCGTTCTTGGCATCAAACAAGGAGAGAAACACTCAGCTTAATATTCGGTGCTAGAGCCAAAAGCATTTTGTGTTCAAAAGCTTTGAAATTAGCATGTGTCAGTCATCAGACTTAAATTTAAAATGCAGTAGGACACTCTGAACACTGGCACTTCAGAAATACAGTTTTTTCCCCAGCTGAACTCTTCACCAGAGGAAAAAACGTTGGCATTAATGATGGTTTGGTTAAATATTCAGCATGCGGCTTCTTTGCTGTTTTTCTTTCCCCTCTCAGACTCCATAATGTTGGCGAACATTCTAAGTTTAAATAGCCTGGTGACTTGCTTATTATGCCTGATGATCTTGTACTGAGTGTCTCTGGAGGTTCTTTAGTAGAATAATTGGTAATACCTGTTGCCACTCCTGTTTACTATGCATTTTGGCTTTCTTGTGTTCTTTCAGCTCCTGATAGAAAACGGTGCAAGCACTGCTAAGCTCTGCAGCACTCTTTAAAAGATGTTTCTAAGCATCCCCTCTGTGCCCACAGATGCTGGGGATATGCTAGAAGCAGGGAGTGCCAGTTAGCCTTCTGAGTGCCCTTAGCAATTAGTCTCACAGTGTGCAGCTGGGATGCGCAGATGCTGAAAGCACACTTTGAGCTTGAGCCTTGGCCTCCCTGCTGGGGTAGCTCTATGGTTATGGATATGAAAAATGGAGGTAAGACCTTTTCCCAAGAGTGAATAACCTAATAACAATCAGTGTCATCTCCTCTGGCACAGAAACAGGAAGTGACTAAAGGACCCTTCGGTGCCTGCACACTCATCTTCCCCCTTACCCTACCTCCCTTCTTCCTGTCTTGCCACCTCCTGCACTTAGTCCTGGACTTGAGAAATCTTTAAGGACAGTTTTTCCCAACAATTCAAATGACTTGAAAAAGAAAGTCTGCTCTAGGCTTATGGGAATTATAGGCACTTATTTGTGGAGCTGTTCCACGGATTTTTAAAAAGTATATTACTAAAAGATGGGTTCCAGAAAATATTAGTTTCTAAATGTTTTAATTTTACATTCTGAATCTGAACAGTTTTTTTATTTTTAATGGAAAAAGATAGTTGCTATCTAATGTATTCTAAGCTTATAACACACTTACTTGCATATTCATTTTCCAGCTTAAAGGACTTTTAAAAATTGAGGCATCCTGGAGACCACTGAACCATCTTTCTTTAAAGTATTTTCTCATTTCTCAACTATTATGTTGTTTGTTATTAGTGTTGATCTACCTTAGAAAGAGATCAGTAAATTATTTAATCAAATATCTTTACCTGTCATTAATTCCATATAAAGAACTATGTCATTGGTGTCCATATTTAAATATAATCAGATACAACTTTTTCTGATTTTTAAATTTTCAAAGTAGACACTTCACATAGATGGAGTCCAACCTTTCTTTTGTGTTTGCAGAAGCCAAGTAGCACCTAATTCTGCTTCAAATACAAATCATCAGGGACACTTTAAAAATACCCTTGCATTTTTAAACCATCCCACTTTCAGTATATTATAATCTCATTAGTGTGAGATGAGCCTGGGCATAGTTTTCTAAGTGCTTGAGTTGAATCTAATATACATGCAGGAGAAGAAGCCTTATGTGGCCCATGAAGGTGCAGATAACCCTCCTTGCTCACTGAGCCTTCCGTGGCTCATAGCTAGCTACAAAAATAATCCTCATTCCTGGCAACTAACCCCTTTAAAATCGTGCTGTCTCCTGTACAGAGGGCCATGTCCTGTGCTGAAATTATATTCTATGAATGGAGATTAGGGGTTTTTTTTGTTTTGTTTTGTTTTGTTTTGTTTTTTTTGGTTTTTCAAGACAGGGTTTCTCTGAGTAGCATTGCGCCTTTCCTGGAACTCACTTGGTAGCCCAGGCTGGCCTTGAACTCACAGAGATCCTCCTGGCTCTGCCTCCCGAGTGCTGGGATTAAAGGCGTGCACCACCACCGCCCGGCTGAGGTTAGGTGTTTTATGGCATTTCCAGACCAAGGTTCCTGCTAATCTAAGAGCAGGAAGAATGGTGCATACCAATTTCAACCAGAAGCCATTCCTGTGCTTCCAAAGAAGAGCCATGCAGACTTTGCACAGACTTTGCCTTTCATTTGAGTTGCTGAAATGATCATCTTGATGATAAAACAATTACAGAGTGTATCTATATTTAGCTTTTGACACACATGCATACAAATTAGTTCTTCAAATGAGCCAGCTTTTTCATAAAGCTGAAATACATGACACCACATACTGGGTTTCATTCTTCCATTTTACAAAGAATGTAATTTCATCTCTAGACTTGCAGATAAGCAAAATTCACCTTCACATGTTTGCTTCCTTCACATAGTTCTTGCAAATGATCAATTCCTGTGATTTCCATACCTTTGAAAATATTCTAGACCTGGGGTCCTCCTGCCACTGGGTAAATACCAACGTCTCTGTCTTCAGTGCTGAAGTGCTGAGTGAAGAAAACACAGATCACAGGTCAGATGGGTCAGGTCAAAGCAACTTACAAGTGTATCTAAGAGTGGCCAAAAGAAGAAAAAAATACACAAAGCAGCTGTTGTAGAGTTGGCCCAATATGACTGGACTTCACTAGCTTTGGTGATGCTCTGAAAAAAAAAAAAAGCCAGAAAGACATTATGGATAAAATATATCAACTAGAAAAAAACCTCTTGATTTGCAAACAATTTAAGTATAGTAAGTATATCGTTTTCAGGAGATGGGTTGTTTTATTTTTATTAGTTCTTTGAGAATTATGTACAATGAGTTTTGTAAAACGGCGAGAGAGACCTTGGTGGGTTGGAGCCAAGGTGCCCCACAGCGGGTAAGAGACAGAGACATGCCATGCAGACCAAGCTCTGGTGGAGGAGGGGGAAGGGAGAGGGGAGAGGGAAAGGGAGCGCAGAGCTGCCTCCTGGGGAGAGAGAAATGGAGAGGGAGAGGGAGAGGAAAAAAAGAGCAGGCATGTGGCTGAGGAGAGAAGAGAGAAGTGAGAGAAGGTGGGCGGGTCCCCACCTTTTATGAGGGGACTTTCGCGCACATGTGCAGAGAGACCACAATGAGCACATGACATTACCAGGACCCAGAGTGGGCCAAGGTATTGCCTGCTTATGGGCCAGGTCCCAAGGGGCGGGTCTGAATGCTGACAATGAGTTTTGGCCATAATCACCCAATGCCCCATCTTCTCCCAGATTCACCCCACTCCCCTATCCACAAAACTTGTGTCCTCTTTTTTTTTTTTTTCCTTTTTTTCCCCCCACCCATCCATGGCAACACTCCTAAAGAAAGAAAACTCTTCCGCCCCCACCAGCTATCAATTGCTAATAGTTCCTGGCTAGGGGTGGGACTTCGTACCCACCTCCCCTCTCCATGCTGGGATTGAGCTTTCATGGGGCTTATCATAACTGCTTCGAGTTCATATGAGCAGCTGCCCTGCTGTGGGCGGAGGACACTGTTTTCTTGTATTCGTTCACCACCTCTGCCTCTTGAAGTCTCTCTGGTCCCTCTTCATATGATCACTGAGCCCAGAGGAGATGGTGCAGTATAGATGTTCCATTTAGGGCTGAGTATTGTGCAGGCTTTTATTCTCTGCACCATAGCCATTTGTGAGTCTCTGTGGTAATCATCATCTACTGCAAATAGACACTTTCTGATGTGGATTGAGAGATATACTTATCTATGGGTGTAACAAGTCATTAAGGGTTAGCTATGGGAATTCTGTAGCATGATTTGGAAGCTGTTAGTCCTATATTAATGGTCATTGATTATATTTTTAAATAAATTAGAAAATAAGTTTCTGAAATTATAATTATTGTCTTTTGCAGGATAGGCTCTGTTTTCCATAACTGGCAATTACATTTAACAATAGGAAGAAAATAAAATAAGCTGGGATTTCTTAACGATTCTGTTGACTGATTTCCAGTTTTATTCAACCTAATAATTCTGGTGAACACATTCAATTCTACTCTTAGTGCTTGTTCACATGTTTTCAAAGGCTCATTTCAGGACAGATGCCAGGGAATTCTAAGCACATGCGTGGCTAGCCCTATCTGGCAGCCAAGATGGTCTCTTGTATTTTAATTACAACTGTTAATTTAAATAAAAAAAAGAATTTGACATCTTATGTATCTTTTTATGTTTTAAACTTCCAAATGTGTCTTAAACTCAAAGTCTTTATTTTAAAAAAATCATTATTGAGTGCCGATTGCCTATGTGACACTGCCCAGTGTGCTTGGGAATTGAGTGTGCCAGAAAATGGACTGAGTCCCAGTTCTTACAGTGTTCCTCACATGCTGGTGACGCAGACACTGTGTGTGTGTGTGTGTGTGTGTGTGTGTGTGTGTGTGTATGTGTGTGTGTGATTTGTGTGGGGGGGAGTGGTTCCTGTGTATGTATGCCCCTGTCTGTGCTGGTGCATGTGCATATGTGCACCTGTGTGTAGGCCAGTGGTCAACACTCGGGGCCTTCTATTACTCTCCATCTAATGTCTCAAGACAAACTCTTTCACTGAAACTGTAGCTCATGGATTGGCTAGAAGAGCTGGCCAGTAAGCCCAGAAGACCTCCCTGTAACTGTGACCCATTCTGGCCTCCCTCCCTCTTGCTTACATGCTGGGATTACCCATGTAGACTACTGCACCCTGCTTTTTTTGCTGGGAATACAAACTCCAGTCTTCATGATTGTATGGCAAGCACTTTACTGACTAAACCATCTCTGTAGCCCAAAGCAGTATTGTCAATGAATTTCAAGTCGATGGTTTCCCTTGAAGGGCAGCACTGGAGTTTATACATACTAGGCAAACTCTCCATAACCAAGCAATAGCCCCAGTCTCTAGTGAGTAATATATTTCTTAATAGGTTTGTTGTAAGTTTGATTGTGTCCCACCCCAAAACATACACTGGAATACTGGTTCCAGTCTCTGTGAGTGTAGCCTTATTTGGAAATAGATTATATATGTATATATATGATCAAGTTAAGCTGAGTCCAATGACCGGCATCCTTAAACGAGGAGGAGTGACATACAGGGCAAGTACGAGGTTGAGATGAAGCTTCTGCAGGCCAGGGAACATGTGGAGGTGACAGAATCCTTCCTTAGGCCCTTCCAAGGATGCATGGGCCTGCCAACATTTTGATTTTGTACTTCTGGCCTCCAGAACTGTGGCAGGATCTATTGCTGTTATTTTAAACCACCCAGTCTGCAATACTTGGTTCTGATATCCCTAGGGTACTGATACCAAGTAGATAGCTCTACATTCCATAGAATTGTATGGGGCGGGGGAGGTTAAGTGGTACCAGAACTTACACAGCAACTTGATTGATGTTTTCTGCTGTTATAAGAAAGATGTGAACATATATAAAATGTAACAATGGTAGTAATGAGAAACACTAATCACTTAGTGGGTGGAAAATAAAGACTTGAAAATATTGAATTTCCAGAAGAATAAAATACATGTGTCCAGTAACCATGACAAGAAATCCAATATATTATTTACTAAACATGTACAATCAAAATAACTTAAATTCATCTTCCCCGTCAGCAAAGATTGGTCGCTGCCCAGAACTGGTGCTGACTTGAGAGAAAGGCACTCTGTCATACGCTGTCTCAAAAACAAACTGATTAAAAGTGTAAACGGTAGTAAGAGTGTGTACACATAACACGTTTGGGAGGATATCCACACAACATACCTTTTGAGGGTACTAAGGAACTGAAGCTAAGTCCTCACACATGGAAGACAAGCGCTCTACCAGTAAGCTCTGTCTCCAGTCATTTTTAAATGTGTGTACTTCAAGATATAACCTCATAAGTTACGCAGGCTTGCTTTGAGCTCACTGTAGCCTAGGCAGGTCTTGAGATTGTGATCCTCCTGCCTCCACATCCTAAATGGCTAGAAGCTATAGCTTATACTATTAGTAGTGATTTTTGTTTTCTGTACATTCACTTTTACATTTGGATTTTGGAGAATTTGAGTTCCTTAACCAGGAAGAAGCATTAATATTTTCATTTAAAAAATTATTCTGCACGACAATCATCTTTTAACTTAGATCACGCTTCACTAAAAGCTCAGAAAAATGTTTCTCAAAAGAAAACTAAATTTGAAGTCCACGTTATCAAGCAGTGGCATCAAAGTTATTATTGGAAATTTGGGGCATGAAAACGGCCACATTCAGGTTTCCTTCCTTATCCAGCCCTATCTGGTGGTGATCTCTTACCACTGAGACTAGCTTTGGTTTGCCTGGAACAATAGCAGTGCACTGGAGAAGGCGGACCTACCAGTGGCTGTTATCTCAGTCAATAATGTCCTGCCTGCTGCAGCCCCTCAGCTCTGCAAACCTGGGCTGCTCCTGGTCACGCTGAGCTCTCTAGCTCACATCTGAAGTCCCCCTAGGAGGTGCAAACAGCCTCATTTTCACTTCTTATGAATGTCAGATTCTTTTCTAAGCATTTGCTCATTAACACAAGTGAGTAAATCTCCCTGCCTGCTGCTTTGAATTACTCCTTCAATGTGGTTCTGAGTCAGGCACTTGGCAGATGTCCTAGGGGACAGTAGCCTACCAAGGAATGCAAGGTCCCTTTGTGGTACAGAGCAGCACTTCCGTGTGCCTCACAGCAGAGGAAGTATCCTAACAATCAAACCCAGAATCTTTTGGAGATATTTTAAAATTAAAATAGGTTCCTATTGTCTGGCAGAAAACCAGCCACCATTTCCAGCCTTTGCCCGGTTTATGACTGAACAGTGCTTTCTGCAACCAGATGTGTTTGGTGGCCAAGTCTACACTAATTCTCAGTACACACACACACACACACACACACACACACACACACACACACACACATGCACTCACACAAGCACACACTATACCTTTCCTTTGCATCATCACCAAACACTTGTTCTATAAAGCCACCAGTCCTGTGGCTAGTAAGGGCTTCCCCTGAGGAAGTCTCATAGCCACACAAGTGCCAAGTCCTTCACCCTCCACCCCCACCCGGCTCTGCTCAATCCCCAGTTTCAGTTCTAGAAACTAAAGAAAACAGTCTCTCATTTTTAAAGCAGCTCCTTCCTCAGGCACTAATTGCTCAATGTGAATGGAAATATTCATGGGTTTTCAGGAAGTAGATGAGCTTGATACCTAAATCTCCAGAAATTTAAAAGATTCTGGGACTCATAAGGTCCTAGAAGAGATCCATGTCGATCCAGCAATTTATGAACAGTCATTTTTGAGTCTGAAGAAGGGAGGCAGTGGCAGTTTAGAATAGATGGGACAGTAAAGAGAGTGAGCACAGGCTTTGGCGTTAGACTGTCCAAAACCAAGTGCCAATCTTCACTTGAATAAGTTTTCCAATCTATTCGGTGTTGACTCTCCCACATACACTACAGTAAGGTGTAGAGACAGCAGTCCCGACTTCACAGATTTGCTGGATCAATTAAATGAAAGAACAAATGTGAAGCATTAAATTATCACTCAGTAAATGTTATTTATTTATTGTTTCTGTTGATTCATTGTTTCTTTCAAGAAAGATTGAAGAATGGCAGAAAGCACAGTATTTGATGGCTTCCTCCTTGGCTTGTGACTCCAGGAGCTCTTGACAGATGAGAACCTTGACAGGTGCCAGTATGCTAATTGATGTCTTCCCAATAAGGCTTCAAAGCAAAAATAATTTCCATTCAACATCAGATAATAAGAAATCCTTGAAATATCATCAAACTTTTCAAAGGAACTATTCTAATCAATGTAAACTAGCTCATGGTTCTAGGCCTAACATAGATTAAATAGAGATGCTGCAATTAATTTTGAATGTTACTCTCATTCACTTTTTTTATCATCTTGATGGAAGATTTATCTATGTGAAATTCAGTAATTTTTAAATGTATAATTTGATGAGTGTTAATAAATCTATATGCTCATGTATTCACTACCATGGTCAATTTCATCATTCTGGAAGGGTCGCTCATATCTCTTTGCAGTTAATCCCCTTCCATATCTCTCTTTCTTTTTAAAGATTTATTTACTTTTATGTGTATGTGTATGGGTATTTTAACTACATGTATGTCTGTGCATCATGTGCATACAATGCCAGTGAACACCAGAAATGAACTTTAGATCCCCTGTAACTGGAGTAGGTTCTGGGAAAAGAACTCAAGTTCTCTGGAAGAGCAGTCAGTGCTCTTAACTGCTGAGCCATCTCTCCCACATCTCTCATCATTTAAGACCAACAACTGAAGGCAATATAATTTTGCTTCGTCCAGTGTTTCCTATCAACATCCTCCTGTAACATACTGTTTTCAGTGCCCGGCTTCTTTCATATGGTGTAATGCTTTAGAGTCGTTTATGTTGCCTACACAAAATATCATTTAGAAAAGCCCACTTTCCCACAGCTTTACTCTAGAGCCATACACCTTCAAGTTTAATTGCCTGCTGTGTGGGATAAGCCATGCCAATGGCTTGTGCTCTAAGATTATTATACAACATAGACCATGTTCATGAACCTCCCACACTGCATAGGTCCGGTGTGATGGCTGGTTTTTACGTCAACTTGCCACAAATTAAAACCACCTGAATAGAGATCCCCATCTGAAGAATTGTCCTGATTGCCTAAATCAACACTGGAGACCAACCCACATGTGAGCAGCACCTCTGGTAGCAGCTCAGATTTTTTTTTTCTCAAGACAAGGTTTCTCTGTGTTTCCCTGGCTGTCCTGGAACTCGATTTGTAGACCAGACTGAACTTAAACTCAGAGATCTGCCTGCCTCTGCCTCTTGAGTGCTGGGATTAAATGTTTGTGCCAGCACACCTGGAACAGCCTAGATTTTGCAAAGGACATGGTGGAAGGACCATTATTACCCTCTTGCTCTCTTGGCCTTCCCCCCTGATGCCCAGTTGCTTCTAAGAATGATTCCTTCGCTGACATCATAACCAGCACTTCCAGGCTTCCATCCTTGACCAGCAGCTCTCTAGGAACTTTCCAGGTTTTCAGTCCCAAATTGGGAGTGCTGAGGTACCCAGCATTGTGGACTGAGCAACTACAAGGCTGTCGACCTCTCTGGTGTGAGATGACCACTGTGGGGCTGCCGAGGCACCCACTTCAAGGACCAAGCAACTACCAGATTCTTAGCATCTTTGGTGTGGAACAACTTTAATATCAGCCAAGTAGACTCTTCTCCCCCAGGTTCATTTTGGTCAGTATTTATCACAGCAAACTAGAACATCGGGGGTGAGGCCTGAAGAATCCCAAGAGTCTGATTTTCCACAAGTTCCTAGGTGAAGCCAAGACTACAGCTTTCCAACATACTCAGTTCAACATATGTGAAAAATACAGATCTCAGTCAATCCCATGGTGCCTTAGGCAGTAAGTATAAGATCTACCTCACCTTGGTGACAGGTCCTATGGTCCTTGGTGACATCTGCCTCCTGGTACTCCTGCCTTATGTGAGCCACTTCCTTACGTTTGAACCAGGCTTTGCAACATGTTCCTGGCAAATAAACAATGGTAAAAGTAACATGGGGGCATTCCAGATGAGGTTTTATGAACCTGTGCCTTTCATCCCATGGATATTCTCTAGCTCTCTCATTCTTACATGTTCAGCTTGACAGGGAACTTCAGTTGCTCTATGGGAAGTTTGGTGTGACAAGGAATCCAAAGAGGTCTCTAGCCATTGGCTAAACTCCACCAGCAGATACATCAGTGAGTAAGGACATGGACATTTTCAAGTGGAAGCCTTAAGAGATCTAGAACCATGGCACATCTAAATCATGAGTGGAGTCCTACCCCATGGAAACAGAGGGTTGGCAGAATGGCTCAGCCTGAGGCCCTGGGTTCTCTCTGCAGCCCCACAAGTAGGTAAAAAATATAATATAAGAAAATGATGAGATAATATTGTGCTTTCAAACCATTAAGTTTGGAGACAATTTACTATGTGTTGATAAATAGCTAATATATTTAAGAATTGTTTTGAAGATTAAAACAAGACAAAATAATCCAGATAATGGTGGCTCACACCTTTAATCCCAGTACTCAGGAGGCAGAAGCAGGCAGATCTGAGTTCAAGGCCAGCCTGGTCTACAAAGTGAGTTCCAGGACAGTTAGGGCTTCACAGAGAAACCTGTCTCTAAAAACTGAAGAAAAAAAAAGACAAAATAAATCAAGGGATAGGATAGAACCGAGCGCAGAGTCATTGCCTGGTAATGTCAATCAGATCTGGAAATATCAGAATCACACAGCAGCTGCAGCCACTAACCTAGGAGGGAGCCACGTGTGGAAAGTGTGCTGGGTTCACATTGTCAGGGACCCTTCAGACTGAGAAACCTGCCTCATACAAATAAATATAGATACAACTAATGCCCTCAAGTGTCTCAGTGCCTATGCTGACAATCCGCCTTGCCTATAAAATCTCATACATCTTTCGTGAGTTTGCTTTTTCTTTGACTTTAAAGCTGGTTCCTGCACCCAGCAAGCTCACAGGTGATGGTAATAGTGATGATAGCACACAGAGGGTTGTGTTTTATAAAGTGACCATCCACTCTTTGTCAGATACAAGTTCACTGGCAAGCATGAAACCACATGTAAGCTAGCAAGAAACATGTAAGGGCTCCTGGTCCCCAGCTTGGAGCACTACACTTGACAAGTGTCAGCCCTGAACCTTCAATTAGAAAGAGGCAATGACAGCCTGAGCGACGTGCAGACACCTTGCACACTTGAAGAATTGTTCAATGTGTTTTTGCTTTTGTCTTCCTTTTGATTTTGGTCAACAACACCACAGATCCCTCAGAGGCCGCTAGAACAGGCCATGGGCTAATTTTAGAGGTAGTATTGAAGGGATGGAGGGCAAAGTCACAGGAATATTGAGACCAATAGCTGAAACAGGTTCAGTGTCACCAAAACCTGTATGGAAGTGGTTCCTGAGACCAAAACCACTCTCCTTGGAGGACCTTAATTCATTGCCTGCTGGAAGATTCTGGGAAACAAACACAAGGCAGGCACCATCTGGTAGAGGGACCCGATGCAGCACCCTTGACCAAAGGAGGGAACCTGTGACAAACCAGTGTGTTCTGATGTCTGCCCTGGTGTAACAGGGGACAGGGATACACAGACAGGTCTCTAGACCAGGAAGACAAGATAGATCATGATGTACTGAGCTTTAAATAAAAAGTCAAGAAAATACAACTGCGGCAAGAGTTCACTCTGACTAAGGGACCAGGAAAGGTTTTATAAGGAAGGTGACATTTGAATTAGCTCTTAAGATACTAATAGGATCTCAACATCCTGGAGTGATGGCAGAGGTGACAAGACACAGGTAATTAGGCCTGAAGTGCAAACTGAGTCAACAAATACCAGTGGAGAGCCATGTCAGGAGTGTGGACTAGAGAGCAGAACAGTGAGGCAAAGGGAAAACCTAGGCCTCTTGGCTGAGCAGAGGAAGTCGGATTTACTTGAGAGGTAATTGGAAAGCATGAACAATTTCAGACATGTTGGCCATCTGCACATGTGGATGACGAAGATGCCCCCTCATTGTGAATAAACATGCTCCTGCCTAAGATCAAAAAGAAAAAAGAAAAGGAAGGAAGGAAGACAGAAGGAAAAAAGGAAAGAGAGAAAGAAAGAAAGAAAGAAAGAAAGAAAGAAAGAAAGAGAGAGAGAGAGAGAGAGAGAGAGAGAGAGAGAGAGAGAGGGAGGGAGGGAGGGAGGGAGGGAGGGAGGGAGGGAGGGAGGAAGGAAGGAAGGAAGGAAGGAAGGAGGAAGGAAGGAAGGAAGGAAGGAAGGAAGGAAGGAAGGAAGGAAGGAAAGCATTACCACTTTTTTAAAGCCAACAGTGATCTACTTGAATATAATTGGGAGGAGGCATGGGGTACAAGACCAGAACTCAGATTGCTGTTGCAGTCATGTTCTACCCACACTAACACAATTTAGGTGGCCTTAGTGTGTAACCAGGGTTTGCTGGATATCAGCATAGACACAGCTTATGGTACCCTGAATTGAAGTTAAACACCCTACATCAGGATTACTAAAAGAAAAAAAATCTCTTTCACTGTGGACTCATATTTTCCCTCAGTTGCTTTAAAAAATAAATGCAATTTCCTTATGTGAAATCTATAGCCTCATATGTGTCATAAGACATACTATTCCCCAAATTTAAGGCCATAGTCTACATACATTCTACATATTGCAGCAATAGCCCAGAGTAGAAGACCCTGGAACTCTAGACTCTTTTCATTAAGAAAATACTCAAAGCAGAATGTGGTTGGTGAAAGAACACAGGGAATAGGAGAAGACTTGTCTGCCTCCCTGGGATAAGAATAGACGGAGCTAGATTCTGCAAATGGTTCCCTCTCTAGTGACCCAAAAGACCACCTAAGTGTGAGACAGTTAGGAGCTGTGCAGCTAGTCACCTCTTCCCTGTCTTAGGACCTGAACCAGAGCCAAGGCTGGACCCTGGCAGAAGACCCTCCATGGACAGGCTTTGGATCTCCTCCATGGCATCCCTGCCTGGGCAGCCTGCTCTGTGTCAGTTCCACGAAAAGCCTGTAAACATTCCCATCAGAAGTAATCACATGTATAGAAAGCATTCCTGTGTAGGTTACCTACTGGGTCGCCTACCCATGCCCAGTGTGAAGAGCCTGGCCAGTAGCCAGTGCAGAAGGATGTCTTTATAACCATAAAATGGATATTGACCATAGTGCCAGTTTAAACCAGAAATGGCAGCATTAATTCACAATCCCGGGCTAGTTGGAAATAAATAGAGTAAAACCTGGTTCTGGAAAAGCTGGGGGTTTTAATGAGGGGCCTTACAAAAGGCTGGAAATACCAGAAAATCTTTCTACTAGGTATAAATCTAACACACAAAACCCTCAATCAAAAAATATACTCAGCTCCTAGGTGGAGAAATAGAAACCAGAATCCCTCAAAACCCTTTCCAAACTTAGTCCCCAGCTCGCTGCCCTCCCCGACACCACCTCATCTTTCTCTGCAAGTCTCTTCCATTTTTTCCCTGCACAGTAGCTTTCCTCTTTGGGGCTGAGCAGGCAGTTTAGCATGGCTGCCTCTCAGCTCCTCTCTGGCTTGTTTACTCTTGATTTTACCTCCATCACCATTTTATTCCAATTCAAATAACCTTGACTCTACTTGGTCAGGAATCCACCTCAAGGTCATTCCATTATGATCTGGAGGTGGGCTCACTGGATAGAAACATAGCTGCCAAGATCTACCCACCCCCTACACTGGAAACACAGACATAGACAGACCATTTATCTCAAAAATCTTTTACTATCAATGAATACTTACAGAAATATTTTGGTCAAGTTTTCTTTGATATTATTCGTATATACTTACATCCCTATGCTATTAGGATATCAGTGTTTCTCTGCATGTTAAAAATTGAACATAGGCAGGCAGTGGTGGTGCACGCCTTTAATCCCAGCACTCAGGAGGCAGAGGCAAGTGGATCTCTGTGAGTTTGAGGCCAGCTGGTCTACAAAGTGAGTTTTAGGACGGTTTTACACAGAGAAACCATGTCTCACACAGAGAAACCATGTTTCAGACAACAACAAAAATTGAACATAAAGATATTCTCTGATAGTCACATTCTCTACTATATAGCATCTAACTGGAAAGACATGACTGCTCAATCTAAGCATGACTAGCATTCATTCTATCCATCTTAAGAGCAAGGAAGAAGAGCAATTCAGCCAACAGGAGTCAATCCCCCTATCTTTCTTCCACAAATGAACCCAGGTCATCTAGTTCTTCCCTGCTGAGTATGCAGCTGACATTTACTGGGGGAAGGAGAAAAATGATCTCTGGGTATATGGGTGTGTTTCAGGCAAACACTTTTCCCCAGCAGTTTCTGATTTCAAATGAGAACCCCAGGCACAGGCACGTTTAGTGCTTAATAATATTCAGGGGGGAGGAAAGAATAGAAGTTACATGGTTTCCCTGGAAACCTTTTCTACAGGGCTCGCACATGTCTTCTCTCAAGAAGCAGGTGAGATAGCCTAGAGATGCTCCTGGGCCCTGGGTTCCTCATTAAAGGGTGAGGGCCATGGCCCTTCCACTGTCTCTACATGAGCAATAGTTGGGTTTATGTTATTCAAGGTTATTTAATATCAGTCTCTCATACCAGTGGACTTAATGAGAAAAATGTGCTCAGCTTCCTTTCAACATCTTCCAAAGTGTTTGTCAGCTCTGGCACATAAGAGAGAAGCAGAGGAAGTCCTCTCTGTCAGTCAGTAGAAGGGGGATTCCTCAGGGAACAGAATTTGATAGCTCAGTAATTATAAAAATCATTTTTTGTTTTATTTTGAGACAGGGTCTTTCTATGCAGTCCTGGCTGTCGTGGAACTCCCTACATAGACCAGGCTGGCCTCAAACTCACATAGATCCACCTGCCTCTGCCTCCTGAGTGCTGGCATTAAAGGTGTACACCATCATGCCTGGAAAAAATATTTTGACTTAAACTCTGACTGCAGTTATACTCAGAATGCATTACAGATCAGAATAAAAATGACATTGAATAGGGTCATACAAATAGTTATCAGTCCCAAGATCTGCTTCTTTTAAAAAATATAGTATTTTATTTTATATGTATGACTTTTTGTCTGTTTGTATATCTGTGAACCATATGTTTGTATTTATGTTTGTATGCCTGGTGCCCACAGAGGCTGGAAGAGGGCATTGGATCACTGGAACCGGAGTTACAGACAGTTGTGAGCCACTATGTGGGTGCTGGGCATCGAACCTAGATCCTCTATAAGAGCTGCCAGTGTTCTTAACTAAGCCATTTTTCCATCCCCCCACATTTAATCCCAGCGTTTTGGAGGCAGAGGCAGGTGAATATGAGACCAGCCGGGTCTACATAGAGAGTTACAGGCTAGGCAGAGTTACATAGTAAGGCTATCTCTAAAAAAGAAAGAATCGTACTCGCCTGGGTTAAAAGTAAGTATGTCTATGAATCTGTTAGGATACTCTAGTAAAATGCCATAGACAGGGCAGCTTACAGAAACTCAGTGCTCACACTTCTGGAATCTGAGAAGTCCACAATCCAGTGAATAGTAGATTTAGAATCTGATCAGAACTCATTCTGCAGTTGGTAATTTGTACCTCTCAGAGTATCCTCCCATGGTTGAAGAGATGAAGGGTCTCTTTGGCCCTCCTTTTTAAGGTCCTTAATCTTCCTCATGAGGGCTCCACTTTGATGACCTAATCACCACCAAGCCTCTTCTCTGACTGCCATCATTCTAATGACTACTTCCACCATCTGAATGTTAGGACACCAACACCGAGACCACAGCAGTAAGCAATTCCTTCTTCTGCCACACTTCATCATTCTCTCCCCGTTTCCTTCTCTCAACCTATCTCCCGTGGCACTTTAGGAACCAGTCATCTAAATGCTGCAGCCCTAGCGGCTCTCTGTCTTATTCCCCTGCTGAGGGATGGTCTGTATGTCAAACATGTTGCTTATTGGTCAATAAATAAAACACTGATTGGCCAGTGGTCAGGCAGGAAGAAGTATAGGCGGGACAAGGAGGAGAGAATTCTGGGAAGTGGAAGGCTGAGGAGACACTGCCAGCCGCCACCATGACAAACAGCATGTGAAGATGCCGGTAAGCCACAAGCCATGTGGCAAGGTATAGATTTATAGAAATGGATTAATTTAAGACATAAGGACAGTTAGTAAGAAGCCTGCCATGGCCATACAGTTTGTAAGCAATATAAGTCTCTGTGTTTACTTGGTTGGGTCTGAGCGGCTGTGGGACTGGCGGGTGAGAGAGATTTGTCCTGACTGTGGGCCAGGCAGGAAAACTCTAGCAACAAATGGTGCCCAACGTGTTGGCAAGAGTTTCCACCTAAAACCTGAGAAAAAAGATACTAAAACAGAACTAAAAACAGTTCCTATTTGTCTCTTTCAAGTTAGTGGCAGCCTGCGTGTTTCAGTCACTATGGCGGGTTCCTGGCGTGCGCGCTCGACCTGCAGTATGGCGGGAATGAGGCGTCTGCCAGTGGCACATTAAACTGTGTGGTGGATTTAGCCTTTGCTAGTACAAAACAAAAAAAAGAGGTTTCTGGGCTACACGCTGCTTTGATAGACGCATAGACCCATGAAGGCTCCCAGAGCTGGTGGTAAAAGTATCACTGCCATGTTGGGAAGCTGAGGTGGGCGGAGCCAGCAGCCATAGTGCCGTTTCAGTCTTAGAATGCTGCAGTTTAAAGCAATAGGCTCAAGGTAATATAAAAAATAAGCCACATAAAGATGGCTACCACACAGAGAATCTGGATTATGTTCTCTTTGATATTTGTAACTGAAGAAAAACATTTGATTGCAAAAGCTGTTGAGTTATGCCAAAATGTATATTTTAAAGGTACCTTGACTTCAAAATTTGGATGTAAGGATATGTTGCTTTGGAAAGGAAGCTCTGCTTTTGTTTCCACAGAAAGCCAGAGGCTATGGATTTATTCCAGATTAAGATACATCAGGTTTGACCAGCCAAGACCCCCTGAAAGGTCTCCGATGACACCATGGCCCAGATGATCCAACATCCAGAATGGTTTGAAGGCAACTGGCTCAGACAATACAGCCTCATGGACTACTCCATAATCCTAAAATTTTCTTTGTGTCCCCATAAGATACAGCACCCCCCCCTCCAGCAGGAAGTAGTAAGAGAAGCTACGCCCAAATTCCCAAATTATATGTAATTTTACTATGTTAATGTTAAAATCTTTCTTTTTGAAAAAAAAGAAAAGGGGAAGTGCTGTGGGATGGTCTGTATGTCAAACATGTTGCTTATTGGTCAATAAATAAAACACTGATTGGCCAGTGGTCAGGCAGGAAGAAATATAGGCGGGACAAGGAGGAGAGAATTCTGGGAAGTGGAAGGCTGAGGAGACACTGCCAGCCGCCACCATGACAAACAGCATGTGAAGATGCAGGTAAGCCACAAGCCATGTGGCAAGGTATAGATTTATAGAAATGGATTAATTTAAGACATAAGGACAGTTAGCAAGAAGCCTGCCACGGCCATACAGTTTGTAAGCAATATAAGTCTCTGTGTTTACTTGGTTGGGTCTGAGCGGCTGTGGGACTGGCAGGTGACAGAGATTTATCCTGACTGTGGGCCCGGCAGGAAAACTCTAGCAACATTCCCCTCTTCATAAAAGCTAATGTTTTGATCAGGAAGAAAGCAGCCTGCCTCTGTGAGCTGTGCCTCTAACTTGGGAAGGGCCTCATTTTGGAAGGTTTGTGTTTTTATTTCATGAAATTCTGGCATTTTCAGGCATACGCTGTAGGTCTTGGCATTGAGCTCCTCATGTCTGACATCATCAGAGCAGGTGAAAATCAGGCAAATCACATAAGAAAAGAGAAACTTCGTTCTCAGGTATAGAAGGGACTGCCCCACACTAAACAACTCAGGACTGTCAATGCATCTAGAACATCGATACATCTCACACATGGGATGGAAATCAGTATCAGTCTAAGCACTGTGTCACCAGGACTCCTTTATTAGCTGAATCCTTCAAAACAGCATGCTCATTTCCACTTGAAACTGTCCCCAACACTTAAGATCATGTATAGCTCCTGCTGAAGGTTCCCAACGTTTTCACAAAAGCATCTTTTCTCTTTCATTATGACTAGAAGACTTCTGTGTGCCAGGAATCATGAGATATTTGGGACTTAGAAATAAAAGCACACAATCCCTCCAGATGTAGAGTAGTTTAGGTCTCCTGCCTGTATGCTTTCATGGCTCATTTTAGGGAAAATTCAGTCATATTCCCTAATTAACCTGGATAAGATATTGTTTCTTTTTTTCCTCATTTTTGTTTTGTTTGTTTATTTGTTTTGTTGTTGTTGTTTTGAGACAGGGTTTCTCTGTGTATCCCTGGTTTTCCTGGAACTTGCTCTGTAGACTAGGCTGACCTCGAACTCATAGGTCCTCCTAACTCTACCACCCAAGTGTTGGGATTAAAGGCGTGTGCCATCACATCCAGCTAGCATTAACTTTTTCAAATCAGCTGGTCTTATTAAATTTTCTAATAATAAAATCTGAAAGCGCCCAAGTGTGTACAGCTGGTGACTGGTTTATACTTGCCCTTCCTGACCTGTGCTCCTCTCAGCACTAAAACTGATCTCATCTGTGGGAACAAGAAATCCCGCCAGCCTCTCTGCAAAGTTCAGTACAAAGCTGCTTTTTTCCACATTGGCCCCACCATCTAGCCTCAGTTCCATTTCTGTAAATCACAAATAAAACAGCAGTGAGTTCATAATAAAAACCTATATTTTCTTTTTCTTGAAATTCTCAGAATGTGCTCAAATGTTTTAGCTTAGTGAAGTAGTGGTGTGTATTCTGAGTACATGGAATATTTTTCTTAACAAAATCTGTCAAGTGACTTGAGGATAATTTGGAGTTGCATGAATCTAAGTGCAGAAAGTACAAGGAGATGAGAGGACCTGGGTTCAGTTCCCCACACCCACATCCAGGTGACTGGCAGGTGCCTACAACTCCAGTTTCAAGGAGATCTGATGCCCTCTTTTAGTCTCCATGGCACCTGCATGCTTGTGATACACATACTGATAAGAAGGCACACACATAAAAATAAATATTTTTTAAAATTCATCCATGAAGTTCAGAGTAGACAGAAAGATTTCAGAATATTTGATTAATTGAAAATATAATCAAATCATTTATATTACTTTGAACTAAAAGTACTAGAATCTAAATGTATACATTTTAAAAATCCACTCAAAAACAGACACAAGGAAACATACAGCTCTGATACCTAAGAGTTCATTATTAAACAGCAACTCTTTAGGTCTATGACTAATAAAAACTGATCTATTTTTGTAGGGAAATAACTTTGAGTCTTGACTTTGAGGGTTGTGAGTGAGTCTTTTTGACCAAGAATCATAATTATATTTTCACAATTCTTCTCTGTGTGCATCACTCCTCAATAAGTGATTTTTTTCAATCAAATGTTGAATGAATGAGACTTCCACATACTCAATGGAGACTCTAAAAGCCAGACGGTCCTGGACAGATATTTTTGAAGACACTAAGAGACCACAGAAGCCAGCTCAGACTACTATACACAGCAAAACTTTCAATCACCATAGACAGAGAAAACAAGATATTCCATGATAAAACCAGATTTAAGCAATACCTATGCACAAATCCAGCCCTACAGAAAGCACTAGAAGGAAAACTCCAACTCAAGGAAGTTAGCTGCACCCACAAAAACACAGGCAATAAATAATCTCACACCAGCAAAACCCAAAGAAGGGAAATACACACATACACATACACACACACACACACACACACACACACACACTACCACCACCACCACCACCCCAAAAAAACCCCAAGAATTAACAATCATTGGTCATTAATATCTCTTAATATCAATGGACTCAATTTGCCTATAAAAAGACACAGACTAGCTAGGCAGTGGTGGTGTATGCCTTTAATCCCAGCACTCAGGAAGCAGAGGCAGGCGGATCTCTATGAGTTCGAGGCTAACCTGGTCTACAAAGAAAGCTCCAGGACAGACTCCTAAGCTACACAGAGAAACCCTGTTTCAAAAAAAAAAGACACAGGCTAACAGAATGGATACAAAAACAAGATCCATCCTTCTACTGCATAAAAGAAACACACCTCAACTTCAAAGACAGACATTACCTCAGAGGAAAGGGTTGAGAAAAGATTTTCCAGTCAAATCGGCCTAAGAAACAAGCTGGTGTAGCTATCCTAATATCTAACAAAATAGACTTCAAACTAAAATTAATCAAAAGAAATGAAGAAGGACATTTCATATTCATCACAGGAAAATCCATCAAAATGAAGTCTCAGTTCTGAATATTTATGCCCCAAATACAAGGGCACCCACATTTGGAAAAGAAACTTTACTAAAGCTTAAATCACACATCAAACCCCACACATTAATAGTAGGAGGCTCCAACACCCCACTCTCACCACTGGACAGAAACTTAACAGAGAAATAAGGGAACTAATAGGTGTTAGGACTCAGATGAACTTAACAGACATCTGTAGAACATTTCACCCAAACACAAAAGAATATACCTTCTTCTCAGCACCTCGTGGAACCTTCTCTAAAATTGACCATATACACTAGGTCACAAAGCAAATATCAACAGATACAAAAAATGGAATAATCCCATGTATCATATCAGATCACCATGGGTTAAAGTTAGAATTCAACAACAACACAAACTACAGAAAGTCTATAAACTATGGAAACTGAACAACTCTCAACTGAATCACCACTGGATCGATAAAGAAATATGAAATAAATTAAAGACTTACTAGAATTCAGTGAAAATGGATGCACAACTTACCCAAACTTATGGGACACTATGAAAGCAGGGCTAAGAGGAAAGTCCACAGCACTAAGTGCTACATAAAGAATTTGGAGAAATCTCACACTAGCAACTTAACAAAACACCTGAAACCTCTAAAACAAAAAGAAGCAAACTCAGCTGTGGGAGCCCAGCTGGGTGACAAGCTCCAGGGTGCTCTTGAGGAGAGAGAAATAAGAGATATCAGATAGAAGGATGCGGGGAGAGAAACAGACAGAAACACAGGACAGCCTCGGGAGGGCCTGGATCATTGTCTACCAGCCTCTCCTGTCTCTTCTAAAGGGCTATTTATAGGAATGCCAAGGGATAGAACAAAAGACCTCCCCCAGCTCAGCCAAGTGTAGACCCTTCTAATCACCTAGTAACCATGCACATGGTCAATCAGTCCTCTAATGCAGCTCTGCTGGGTAAAGCAAGCTCAGCTCTCACTAGGAAACCTTTGTGGGCCTCCACACTCACCCAACAGGAGAAGATGGCAGGAAACAATCAAACTCAGGGCTGAGGTCACTAAAATAGAAACAAAGAAAACAATACAAAAAAATCAGTGAAACAAAGAATTGGTTCTTTGAGAAAACCAACAAGATAGACAGTCCCTTATTCAAACTAACCAAAAGGCAGAGAGAGAATATCCAAATTAACAAAATCAAAAATGAGAAGGGCGATTTAACAACAGACACTGAAGAAATCCAGAGAATCATCAGGTCATATTTCAAAAATCTGTATTCCACAAAATTGGAAAATCTAAAAGAAATGGACAATTTTCCTGATAGGTACCACATACCAAAATCAAATCAAGACCAGATAAATAATTTAAATAGACCTATTATCCCTAATGAAATAGAAGGAGTCATTAAAGTCTCCCAACCAAAAAAAATAAAAAATAAAAAAAAAGCCCAGGGCCAGATGGTTTCAGCACAGAATTCTACCAGAATTTCAAAAAAGAGCTAAGACCAATACTACTAAAATTGTTCCACACAATAGAAACAAAAGGAGCATTGCCAAATTCTTTTTATGGGGCTACAGTTACCCTAATACCCAAACTACATAAAGATGCAACAAAGAAAGAGGATTACAGACTGATCTCCCTCATGAACTGTAGAGACCCACAGAGGTTTCCTAGCAAGAACTTACTCAGGGTCCAAGAATCTGAGCTTGCTTTACCCAGCAGGGCTGCATAAGGGAATGATTTGACCACGAGCGTGGTTACTAGGTATTTGGCTGTGCTTTGATCTAGCAAGGGAGAAGTCTTTTGCCCTGCCCCTTGGCATTGTTATAAAAAGCCCTTTTGAATAAACGGAAAAAGCAGTTGGGTAATGACCCAGGTCCCCTCGAAGTTATCCTGTGTTTCTGTCTTTCTTCTTGTCAACTAGGTCTCTCCTTCTACCTAATATTTTCTTATCCCTCTCTCTTTCTCATAAGAACCCTTGAAAAAGTGGGAGCTGGCCTCCCACAGATGGCACCAGAACTTGGAACTTGGGTACACAGGAGATAAGGGAGAAAATGGGTCACTGTGGAAACAGTTGGACATGTCCAGTTATAAATTAAAGGTTAGGCAGTGGTATTCTATTATTTGGGAGTAAAACTGTAAATATAAAGCAAAGTTAGGCTGCAGCAAGTATCTCTCTGTGTCTCTGTCTCTGTGTACATTTCTCTCTTTCTAAAGTAAAAAAGTTTGGTGAAGTTTAATTTCAGACGTGTAGACTTAGGCATATTGGAGTAAAATAAACTTTAGGTCTAGGGATGTGGTGAAGGTTTAATAAGAAAGTCACTTAGGGTAAGAGCAGATTTTGCCAAGTAGGACCTGGGATGCACAAAACAGCATCCAGGACCTAGCACCCACTGTGAACTTAGCAGTCCGAGTGGCTTCAGAGGCTCCAGAAGCCACCAACAATAGCAGTCTGAGAGCAAAAAGCCACTTCAGAGATTGCCAGCTTCAGAAAGCAGCAGCAGAAGAGTGTGAGTGACTGCCCAACCAGGTATCTGTGGCTGAGACCCATGGGGTGTCATAGCTTACTAGACAGCAGACACCAAGAGACAGCAAGAGCAACAAAGGTCTGCAAGCTTTCTGCTGAGAAGCCACAGTGAGGAGCCAAGCAGAGATGCCATGCCAAGAAAGAGGCAAATGGCAGGCAGTGACAGTGGCAGCTTAGAGTGCAGCAGAGAGGGTAGATTCTTGTTATGAGTGCCCAGCAGAGATGCCATGGGAAAGGTAGCAGCCGGATGGGCAGCTGAGACATGCTCCTGTGTGGAATGGTGGTGAGAAATGATGAGGTGATGCAAAGCCATGCTCCAGGCTGAATGGCAGGGACACTGGAACCTCGAGCAGCCCGAGCTCTCAGAGACAGAGCCATGTGGCCGTGCAAGCAGGGCAGCAAGTTCAGGGGAGACCCTCAGCAATGCAGGTAACGGAGCCAGGCTGTAGGATGTGACAGGCTGCAGCTGAGTTTCCTCCCAGACCCAGAGGTGCTGTTTGAGAATGGTAGCTTGTAGCAGCTAATCAGCATTCATCCATGCAGCATGAGGCTCAAGAGAGTCCTCACTCAGGACACCAGGGTCTCTAGGCAGGCAGGCTGGGAGACGGGAGGTGCAGACAGACTGGGATGGTAAAAAAGCTGCACAGTTTGTTTGCTGGCAGTTCATGCAGGATGTATGAAGAGGTCTTCCCCAGCCAGCTAGCAGCTTTTGCCCTGGAGCAGTTTTTGCCTAGGGTAAAGCTAACTGAAAGTGTCTCTGTGGCTGAGAGTGAGGCTTCAGAGGCACCTGCTTGAACTGAGTTGAGTTGTTGCATTCAGGGGAGCTGCAATATATTTTGGCACTAGGACTCCTCATACTTGGGACTGTTAGCCTAAGAGTTATTATGACTTGGACTGTTTGTTATATAAAGACTTCAGGGTGGATGACAAGTCAAGCCCTACTCTTTGGCTGTCAATTGAACTTTGGGACTGGTATTAGAACTGACTTTTTTAGCTGGGCAGCAGTGATGCATGCCTTTAATCCCAGCACTCAGGAAGCAGAGCCAGGCAGATCTCTGTGAGTTGGAGGACAGCCTGGTCTACAGAGCAAGATCTAGGACAGGTATCAAAACTACACAGAGAAGCCCTATCTTGAAAAAAAAACTGATTTTTTTGAACTTTTGCAAACTTCAGAAATGGGACAATTTTGATTTCACCTATATACTCTGTCAACTGTGATGACTTATGAACTGTTTTGTGAAAAAAATGGAAGTGTTTGAGTAAAAATGGAGAAGTTTGGGTTTTTTCTACCCAGGCTCAAGATGCAGCTAAAAAAATTATAAAGAAAAGGAGGAGTTAATGTTCCTCAGTCTATTTAATTAAAAAAATTTTTTTCTTGTGCCTTGAATGATTTAATGTTAACCCTATGTTTTGTTAACAAGAAATGCAAATAGTTCTGTTAAGAGATCACTTTTGAATGTTTGCTAAAGTTTATAAAATGTAAATAGTCCTGTTGAGAGTTTGCTTTTGGATATAAGTTTGTAAAAATTGTAAATATGTATAGTAAGATTCATGCTAGAATTATGTTAACCTGTTGATATTAATGAATCATGGTTTGGTGAAGCTAAGGGAGTCTTCAGGTTTGATGCGGTTGCATCAGGAGTTTATTGATTTATTTGATGCAATTGCATCAAAAGTTTATTGATTTAAAACAGGGCTTGGTGCAGCTGAGGCTGCTATAGACATCTTAGACCCATTCAAAAAAGGACATTCCATCTTGGTCATCTTCTACTCCTTTACTGGGGTGTGTGGCAGCCATAGGGATTGCAGTGATTGTTCCAGCTACTTGCAAGCTCTTAGTGGGGACCTGATTTAGAGATGCATAGAGTTAAGCTCTGTACTTTCCACTGCCAGAGGCTGGTAGTCAGAGATGGGTAAGTCCTTCTTGCTAGATACCAACCTAAGACAGAGTACACTTAAGAGAAAGTATATCTCCATGATGGGTAAGGCTGATTAGTGAAGAAGAAGATGACCTAAGACAGACACTGTAGCTGAAGTTTACTCCAGTCCTGCCTGGCCCACAGTCAGGACAAATCTCACTCACCCACCAGTCCCCCAGTCCCGCAGCCACTCAGACCCAACCAAGTAAACACACAGAGACTTATATTGCATACAAACTGTATGGCCGTGGCAGGCTTCTTGCTAACTGTTCTTATATCTTAACCCATTTCTAATAATCTATAAGTTGCCATGTAGCTTGAGGCTTACTGGTATCTTAACATCTCCTTCTCATTGTGGCAGCTGGCAATGTCTCTCTGCCTCAGCCTTCCACTTCCCAGAATTCTCCTCTCTCCTTGTCCCGCCTATACTTCCTGCCTGGCTGCTGGCCAATCAGCTTTATTTATCAATCAATCATCCACAGCGGAAAAACCTTGGGTGACTGTCCAGGCAGCTGGCTGTTTCTATCAACTCACATTTTTTTTGGAAGCTGCTTGCGTGCACTTCCTGTTTTTATTTTTGTTAGGAAATATTATTTCCTTCTTGGGTCTCTGGGGGAGTTGAAGATTAGATAGTTATAGTTAGTTAAAGATTAGATAGTTATAGTTTTCCTTGTTAAGAATCTCAGAAAAGAAACTCACTAAAAAGGTGTAAGTGTATAAATTTGAAAGATGTTATAAGATAGTACTGTTAATAATATAAGTTAGGATAGAAAGTGAATCAGGTACATTTTGGACTTACCAAAATTGGATAGATAATGGAATTATTTTCTCTGAATTTGTCAAATGCAAATTGACTAGACATTGTTTAGGTATTTATTGCTTATATATATGGTATATAGTTATTGTACTTTTGTATATAGTTTTTCTTATATTAGTTATAACTTTTTTCCTTTTTATTAAAATAGAAAGGGGGAAATATGGTGATATTTTATTTGTGCTGAAATGTGATTTTATTTGTATGTTAATAAATAAAATTACCTGGGGGTCAGAGCTAATAGTAAGCCATAGCAGAAGTCTGACAGTGGTAGCACACGCCCTTAATCCTGATCACATGACAGGCAGATCTCTGTGTGTTCAAGGACACCACCAGCATGGAAACACACGCCTTTAATCTCAATACCAACCATAGAAGACCTGGAGGTCTGTATAGACAGGCAGTGACGAGGTCATGTGGTTGGGTTTACAACCAATGAGAAGGCAGAACAGAAAGTCAGTAAAAAGACAGACACACAGGAAGTAGGTCTCTTTCTTGGGGGAAGGATGGCAGCAGCAGCAAAGGGTAAGAAAGGGTTTTTAGTCTCAGCTCTTAGCTGCTGCTCTGACCTCTTGGGCTTTTAACTTTGCATTTGGCTCTGTGTTCCTTATTTAATAAGACTGTTACATTTACAAGACACAGTCTATCTGAGGGGTCTGAGGGGCCCTTTAAAATATTAAGAAGGTGGAGCTGTAGAGACCCACAGAGGTTTCCTAGTGAGAACTTACTCAGGGTCCAAGAATTTGAGCTTCCTTTACCCAGCAGGGCTGTATAAGGGGATTATTTGACCATGGGCATGGTTACCAGGTATTTGGAAGGGTCTACACTTGGCTGTGTGGTGAGCTTTGATCTAGCAATGGGGAGGTCTTTTGCCCCACCCCTTGGCATTGTTATAAAAAGTCCTTTTGAATAAATGAAAAAAGGCCATCAGGTATTGACCCAGGTCCTTCTGAAGCTATCCTGTGTTTCTGTCTTTCTCCTCTTCCCTATCTTTCTATCTCATATTTTCTTATCCCTCTCTCCTCCTCATAAGAACCCTTGAAAAGGTGGGAGCTGGCCTCCCACAATGAACATGGATGCTCTTCTGGGTAAAGCAAGCTTAGAGTCTATGACCTTGGGTAAGGTCTCACTAGAGAGTTTCTGTGGGTCATCACAGTTAGGGAGAAACCTGGCTCCAGAGAAACACCCAGAAATCCACAAGGATGACCCAGCTAAGACTCCTAGCAATAGTGGAGAGGGTGCCTGAACTAGCCATCTACTGTAATCAGATTGGTGATGACCCTAATTGTCATCAGAGATACTCTATCTAGTAACTCATGGAAGCAGATGCAGAGATCCACAGCCAAGCACTGGGATGAGCTTCAGGAGTCTTGCTGAAGAAAGGGAGCAATGATTGTACGAGCCAGGGGTATCATGAGAGGTGACCCACAGAGACAGTTGACCTGACTCATGGGAGCTCACCAACTCTGGACCAACAGTAATGGAGCCTGCATGGGGCCAATCTAGGCCCTCTGCATGTATGTGACAGTTGTGTGGCTTGGTCTCTTTGTAAGGCTCCTAGCAGTGAGATCAGGACCTGTCCCTAGTACTTAGCTGGCTTTTGTCCCAGGCTCACAAGCTGGCTTTTGGGAACTTGTTCCCCATGCTGGATTACCTCGCCCAGCCTTGATGCAAGGGGAGGAGCTTGGTCCTGCCTCAACTTTATGTGCCATGGTTTGTTCAAGCCCATGGGAAGCCTGCCCTTTTCTGAATGGAGACAAAGGAGGAGTGGGTTGGGAGGGGGTAAATAGAAAGAGGGGAAAGGGAGGAGAGGAGGGAGGGGAAACTTCAGTTGGTATGTAAAATACATGAAAAATTATTTAAATAGAAAAAAGACATCCACAAAAAGAATATCAAGTACTAAGGCTGGCTATAGGGGCTATAGAGGTTCACAGATAAAATTCTAGAGCTATATTTAAATATTAAATTCAGCATGGTTTCAAATGTGTGATTTGAATAGGTCCATGATCATAGTCAGTGTTCCACCATTTACATCTAGACATGCCAAGGGCTGCTCTGTCTCTTGTGAAGTGATATCTCTTAGAGACATATAGGTGCAGCTCTTCCAAAGACTGACAGGTGATGTTGTATAAGAAAGGCAGCCAAGTAATATGTGGACTTAAGCTGGGATGACTTTTTGGCCACATTTTAAAAATGACTTATCCAGAAACAGTTGCAAAACACTTTTTTGGCAACCTGTAAATATGTTTTTCATTTATTTACATATTAGTGTCTATGTATGAGTGAGGGTACATGTGTGTGGCATTCTAGGGACAATAGTGGAAAGAAGTTCGTTTCTTCCATCATGTGGGTCCTGAGACTTGAACTCAGATGGTAAGGATTGGTAGCAAGCACATTAACCCACTGAGCCACTGGACCATCTTTCTGGCCCACAACCTGTAAAACTTGATGGAGGTCTGTCCATCAAAAGCATGTACAAGCATGATGTCATTGTATTTGTTTATTTCTTCATCAGGTTTAATAGTTTTTTATGATGTGTCTTTCTAGTTAGAAAATCTCTGTGTTCCCTTGCACACAAAAAATTACTGTAAGTACCCACTGTGTACTAGTCACTGGGCAAATAGTGACTAGGGAAGGTCTTCATTCTGTGCACCAGTCACTGGGCAAATAGTGACTAGGGAAGGTCTTCATTCTGTGCACCAGTCACTGGTCAAATAGTGAACAGGGAAGGCCTCCATTCTGTGCACCAGGCATTGGGTAAGCAGTGATTAGGGAAGGTCTCCATCCTCTGTTTTTACTCTAAGAGAGATAACAGTAAAATCATAAGACAAATACCAATTTTAAGAAGTGTGCTTAAGGAAATAAACTAGTGATATGTTAGCGATAAAATAGAACAATGAGAACAGATGAGGAGGAAAGAACTTCTGAGGAATCAAGTTCTGAGTTTGGATTTGAAGATATAAAGAAAATAATTCAATTTATAATACCATCACAAAGGATAAGTTCAAGTAAATGTGAATTCATGAAACTCTTGAAGCTACATAGCAGTGTTGAAAGGAAATGGAAAAAAACCTAAGTGAAAATCCATATATGTTCGTAGATCAGAGACTTGTTGGTTAGTTGGCAGTGGTCCTCAAATAATTATGCATTTACAATCTGATGCTAACACAGAGAAGCATGGACCCAGAATATCTTCAACAATTTGTGAGAAGTGAATTTCGAGGACTTGTACTTCTTGCTTTTAAAACCTACTACAAAGGCAAATCAAAGCCCTGTGGTACTGAAATAATAATGGGCAGATAAACCAAGGAGTTATGATCAAGAATCTAAGTGATTTCCAGTAAAGGTAGTAAGATAATTTCATGGGGAAAGAATAGTACTCTCAAAATTGTGCTCAAAAAACTATATATCCACATGAGAATAATTATCGGACCTGCCCCTCAAAAATATACCAGAATTAACTCAAATGTATCAAATCTCTAAATCTAAGAAATAAAAGCATAAAACTCGGAGGATGACACTTAACTATAACCTCATGACCTTACACCCAGCACAGGCTTTTAACTCAGACACCAAAAGAGAGAATGACAAATTTATCAAAACTAAGAATGTTTGCTTCTAATGATACTATCAAGAACTTAAAAGACAACACAGAGGAGGTGAGTAATTTTTTTAATTTTTAAGATTTATTAATTTTACTTCATGTGTATTTTACCTGCATGTATGTATGTGCACCACATGCATATTTGGTACCTGTGGAGGTCAGAAGAGGGCATTGGATCTCATGGAATTGGAGTTATTGATGGTTGTGAGCCACCATGCAGGTGCTGGGAATCAAACCCTGTGGTGATATATTGTGTACCCTAATAAAATTCACCTAAAGATCAGAAAACAGAACAAGCCACTAAACAAACATAGAGACCAGACAGTGGTAGCTCACATCTTTAATCCTAGCACTTGGGAGGCAGAGATCCATGTGGATCTCTGTGAGTTCAAAGCCACCCTGGACTACATGAGATTGACTCAGTCTAGGAGAGAAAATGAGCCAGACAGTGGTGGCAAAAACCTTTAATCCCAGTACTTGGGAATCACATGCCTTTAATCCCAGCACCTGATACCTCATGCCTTTGCTTGGGAAGCACACATGCCTTTAATCCCAGGAAGTGATGGCTGGGCAGAGAAAGGTATATAAGGCATGAGGAAACAGGAACTAAAGCTTTTCAGCTGAGGAACCCCTTTTGGCTAGAAAGCTTTTTCAGGCTGAGGAGTCCTAGAGGTAAGATGTGATTTGTTCTTTTGTCTCTCTGATCTTTCAGCATTTACCCCAATATCTGGCAATGGGTTTTTATCGTAAGATCATTTTAGAATTTGCACAACAAAGCCCATATCCTCTGGAAGAACAAGAAGTGCTCTTAATCACTGAGCCATGATTTTTCTCCAGCCCCAGAAAGTAAATATGTTCAAATCATTTATCTTATAAAGAATTTGTATCTAAAATACATAAGGATCTCTCATTAACAATAATAAAAAGTAAATTCAATATTAAAATGGATCTGAATATATGTTTCTCCAAAAATTATTAAAATATCAACAAGTAAAATAGAAGATTTAAAACATAATTGGACATTGGGGAGATGTCACTCAAATCCTGATGACATACCACTTCACACCTACCAGGATGGTGTGACAAAGGAGAAGTGAGTGCTCATGAGGATATGATGGATCTAGAGCCTATCTACTTCTGGTGGAGAATAAAACTCATGCCTACTTTGGAAGAGTTTGGCTGGTCCTTAAAAGGTTAAATATCAAGTTATCTTATGGCCTAGCAAGGTGCAGTGGTATGACTAAAATTGGCCCCCATGAGCTCATGTCTTCGAATGCTTGGTTTCCAGTTGGTGGAGTGTTGGGAAAGATTAGGAGGTGTGACTTTGTTGGAGGAGGTGTGTGTAAGATGAATTGCTAAATGGTCTTATTAATTAAAAATAAAAACCTGAGCCAGATATTGGGGTGAAAGATGGAAGATCAGAGAAACAGAACAAGCCACAGCCAACCTCACTTTACCAACTCCTCAACCTCCAGAGGGAGACTTCCTGTTTACTCGCACCTTATATACCTTTCTGTGCCCTGCCTCTTACTGCCTTCCTAGTGCTGGGATTGAAGGCGTGTGGGCTTCCCAAATACTTGGTAGCAAAGACATGAGATCTCAAGTGCTGGGATTAAAGGTGTGTGCCACCACGACTGGCTTTTCCAGTGTGGCCTGGAACTTACAGAGCTCTTGATGGATCTCTGTCCCGTAGAGTGATAGCATTAAAGGCTGTGCTACCACTCCTGACCTCTATGTGTAGCTAGAGTTTTCCTGCCTGGCCCACAGTCAGGACAAATCTCTGCCACCCGCCAGTCCCACAGCCGCTCAGACCCAACCAAGTAAACACAGAGACTTATATTGTTTAAACTGTTTGGCTAATGGCTCAGGCTTCTAGCTATCTAGTTCTTACATCTTAAATTAATCCATTTCTATAAATCTATACCTTGCCACATGGCTTGTGGCTTACCGGCATCTTCACATGCTGTTTGTCATGGTGGCGGCTGGCAGTGTCTCCTCAGCCTTCCACTTCCCAGAATTCTCTCCTCCTTGTCCCGCCTATACTTCTTCCTGCCTGACCACTGGCCAATCAGTGTTTTATTCATTGACCAATAAGCAACATGTTTGACATACAGACCATCCCACAGCACTCTATGTCTAATTTGGTGATTGGCTCTGTTCTCTGATCCCCAGATAAGTTTTATTGCGGTGCACAAATAAAATATCACCACAGGTATGTTGCTGGGGATGGGCAAATCAACAGTCTTTCCTAGAACCAGCCTCTTGTTAAATTTTAGGCTAAGACTAGCTGCCCTTGAAGGACAAAGATTAATATAGTAATTATTGTGTTTGCTATTTCTCTAAGTACTCTTTTCTATTCTCAGACAAACTCTAGTACTTATGGTATCTCGGCTCTACTGGCTTCGTTTCAGGCTTTTATTTGTTTGTTTGTTTTGTTTTTAAGCTGATACTGAATAGAAGTCTCACATTTTAATTTAAGGCAAGAATGATATTGTGACAATATGAGTTACTCTCCCCCTGCTTTTATTTTTGCCATTATTTCTAAAATGAAATTACCTGATCCTATCCATTTAATAAGATGTCATATAATAAATGAGATAATTTTACAAAAGAAAGTATTAATCAATAGTAAAGTATTGGTTTTACCCTGATATGACATAGGGCTGGGAAGAGGGCTTAGGTGGTGAAGTGCTTGCCTACCAGCATGAAAATCTGAGTTCAAGACACTGAGTTTATGGAGTTTACCCACATAAAAAGCCAGGCAGTGGATGTCTGTGGTCCCAGTGCTGGGAAATAGAGACAGGGAGACACTTGGGGCTTGATGGTCAACTAGTTTAGTAAAATTGGTGAGTACCAATGTCATCCTCTGACCTACACACACACATGCACACACATGCACATGCACCTTCATGCACACATGCACACACATTCAACATACATACATACAAATGATACACTAATTTCTACTTTACAATATTTTCAGACCCTGAAGCTCCTCTTCTCCTCTCCATGCCTTACATTAAAGTTAATAACTTATCTTTGTCTGACTCCTCGGGTACTTTATTACTAGCAGATTTTAAAATACTAGAGCCTTCTGAAGATCTGAAGTAAATGACTGCAGTATGGAGGGAAGGGACTGCAAGGGTAGATGTAGGGATCCATAGAAGAAAAGAAGAATGGAAGACTGTACAGGGAGCTATGCATGATTGTATATGCTTGTAATCCCAAAGGGTGAAGACTGTAGTGTAGCTGGAGTTTTCCTGCCTGGCCCACGGTCAGGATAAATCTCTTTCACCTGCCAGTTCCACAGCCGCTCAGACCCAACCAAGTAAACACAGAGACTTATATTGCTTACAAACTGTATGGCCGTGGCAGGCTTCTTGCTAACTGTCCTTATATCTTAAATTAATCCATTTCTATAAATCTATACCTTGCCACGTGGCTCGTGACTTACCGGTATCTTTACATGCTGCTTGTCCTGGCGGTGGCTGGCAGCGTCTGGCAGCATCTCCTTCCACCTTCCTGCTCTTTTTATTCTCTCTGTTAGTCCCACCTATACTTCCTGCCTAGCCACTGGCCAATCAGTGTTTTATTAGCAACACATTTGCCATACAGAACATCCCACAGCACTGTAGGGTTATGAGTTTGAGGCGAGCTTGGGCTACATAGTAAGACCCTGTTGCAAAAAGCCAAAAACAAGCTGGGCATGGTGGTGCATGCTATAATGCCAGAACTTGGTAAAGTCAGGAGGATCAGAAGTTCAATGTCATCTTCATCTATATAGTGAGTTGGTGGCTTGCCTGAACTACATGAGGCCTTGTCTCAAAAATACGATTTCAAAAGCTGAAAACAAACAAATAGGAAGGATTGTATGTCACTTTTTAGTTGGGGTTTGTGTTGGTAACTTTTGTATCACTGTGACCAAATATCTGACAGACAGTTTAACTGAAGATGTAATCGTTTTAGACTCAGGTTTTTTGAAGGGTTTCCATTCATCACAGAGAAGCCATGGCAACAGGACAGTACAATACAAGGTGACAGGAGCATAGGGCCACGGCCTCATGTGACGGCTATACCAGGAAGCAATATAAACTTCTGAAGCTAGCCCCTAAAGAGCTCCTTCCACCAGCCAGGTCCTGCCTTCTAAAAGCTCCACAGCTTCAAAACAAGCCAGAAGCTCAGGGCTGAGCCTTCAAAACCTGGGCCTGGGGGAGATACTTCAGATTCAAACCATAAAGGAATTCTACCCCTCTTCCTGTCTTCCATCCAGCGTATTTAGATGCTGGTCTGCCCCTAGGTTACACTTTAATATTAGAGCCTCAGAAAGCTCCTCTAGAAAGTTTGGGCTGCGCTCTCTCTCCATTTAGAAAGAGTCAATAATAGATAATGGGGTAATTGTGCATTATTTTAACCCAGTGAAAGCTTGTCACATTAAGAGGCCTTTTTCTACCCTGTTCTATGCCTCTTTCATATTTCTGGCCTGATAGGATCCTACTTCCCCTAAGAGAGTGAGGAAATACCATTCTGGCACAGGGATCACTGAACAACATCGGAAGTGCTATGGCGGACAGGAAGGTGAGTCAGACGTGGCGCCCAAGGACCCGAGACACTGGCGAGATGAACGACACAAATGACCTGGATACAAGCAGCGTGAGCGGCATCCGTCCGCTTCTGCGGTTAGCTGATGGTGTACTTCCCAAAGCTTGCCGTCCCTGTTTAGTAATCCACCCGCTTCTGCGGTTAGCTGACGGCTCACTTCCCAAGGCTTGCCTTCCCTGTTTAGTGATCCCTGTAACTCCTGAGAATCTGAATAAAATGCAAACATTAAAGCCATCACATGTGTGATCCCTCTGTCAGGATCATTTCTTCCAGTTTCCTGATTCAGTGAAAAACATCCAAACCTGATAATGCTCCAGTATTCAAATCTTGTTTTCAGGGGTGGGGGGACCCCCTGACAGAGAGAACAATGCAAAGCTAAAATAAAGAGGAAATTTTTTTAAAAGGGAGCCAGAAACTGATGACCCAAACTCTCTTTCTTTAAGACCTCCCCACCTCTCCTCCATCCCCTATTTGGAAAAGTTCACACTAGAGGCTTCCCCAGCCATCCTGAATCAATAGTTCCCTTTCCCCAACTCCGGCCTACCTGTGCTTCATCCGCCCACACAGCTTCCACATGAAGCACTGTAAACAGCAGTAACCAATGTCCTGGTGCTGACAGTGCCTGGAATGTGTGAGCCCTGCGAGCAGAAGTTCCTTCTGAGTCTAGCGGAGAGCCGGCCTATAGAAAGCCTTGGGTGAATGGTCGCACTGTGCTCCGGTCACGGCAAGTAGGTACATGCTTCCCTCTGACCAAATCTTTCTTTTCTCCTAACTTCAAGGAGCCTTGTTACTAGATCTTGAACCCACTCCAGTCTTTCCCAGTGCACGCTCCATTTTGTCATGCTAAGTCTGCTCAACATTCCACGCTTCTCTCTCTCCTTGTTTCAGTCAGAATGTCCACTAATGTTTACAGTCCTTTATTTCATTCCTTCGATACAGTATTGATTTCATCAGAGTTGGTCATGTATCTTAGCACCAATGCCTAACACAATAGATATACACTTTTTAAATGTTCAAAGAATGTTCTGGAAGGCTTTGCAGTTTTGATTAAATTCTGTTTGATTTCCATTATTTAATTTCTGGGGTTAAACTAAATGAAAAATTCCCTAGCAGCTGCCACAGGGCTCGGCTTGTCATGTCTGTATTCATACTGGAATTTTTCCTACCCTCCCTTCCCCACAATGAGACCCCGTCCACCAAACAGCCTAGCTCAGGGGTAGTTCTATGGGTAGCCAGGTTTGTCCTGTCAACCATGGCTGAATAGCTGAGCTAAAAGGGGAAATTTTCTCTGAGAGTTTTTAAAAGATGCTGTCAATTAAGGACCCTCTTTCTCATGATCTGTGCTTGAGTCTAATGGGAATGACTTCAGTTATTTCGACTCGAAACCATTCAATTCCTTGTGAGGACATAGCATCTGAAGCAATTCAACTTCAGCTTGTACAAACTGAAGGAGTTACCTTCTCAAGGACACATCCTCCTGGACCAGGATTCCCTCCAGCCTGGTCTTGTATTTTAAACCTTCACATGCTCACTTATTTTGCCTTTTTAAAGTAAAATGACAAGCTAATTATTTTTACTTCTACTAATTCTATCTATTGTCAATACAAATGTGTCCAGAGCTTATGACTTGAGTCTTCACCCCATATTACATGGACCTATGGCAATACGTTTGTACCTGGCACACAGTCAATGCTTGGTAAGTCCTTAGCATTCTTAAGTGCTGCTATTCACCCACAAATCTTTGTTTTATGAATAAAATCGACAAATGTATATATGGTTTTGTCAATAATGCATACTTGTCTGGGACATGATGATTACCAGTAAATTACAAAGTTCTTTGTTTGAGTTTATTATTTTAATGAGTTCTCCTTTTTTAGGTGCCTTTTTAGTGACATCCTTCCTCTCTGCTTTGTCAGTTCAGTGAAAGTTCTCTTTAAGGGCAGTGCTGGCTTCATTTGCCAGACCTGTGTAGTCCCTCTGTGCTTCAGTGCATTTGCAGAAACAAACCCCCAGGGGGCAGAGTGAACAAACTAGAAGCGGCTCCAGGGTGTCGGCATCCACTCAGCTCTTTCTCTGGAAAGCGACCTCTTCCCATTAGGGAGAGAATTTGGCTTTTCCTCCTTACCTGGTGATGCAAAAGTGGCTCTGGATGGCAAAAAGTGAAGGTAATGCCAGACTTACTGTGAGCCGGCTTTTGCACACAGCCTGAGAGTGTCCCTGGTCTGACAGTTCTGACACCTGTTTAAAGTAAAGGCCTTCCCAATCCTGCAGCAAGAAAGTTCTTCGCTGATGTTCTAGCTTAGACTAAATACTTCCTATATTCACAATGCCAATACGCATCGCTACAGAACTAATTCATTCGTTTGTGTTGTTTTTTGGTTAACAATTGACCAAAATCTCTTCAGAAAACCATTTTTACGGAAGTACATTTGTATCTGACCTCAGCCCTAGATTATACTGAAGGCCAAATAATAAATAATAATAATAAGACATAATTATTGTTTTATGGAATGGGCTGGGGATGGCTCCGTGGGTAAAGTGCTTGCTCTGAAAGCATGAAAACTGAGTTCAGGCCATGAAGAAATGCAAGGTGTGGTAGCACAGCCTGCAATCCCACCATGGTGGGAGGGTCCTGGGGGATTGGTGGCCAATCAGTCTAGCTGAAACAGTTGACTTTGGGCTCAGTGAAAGCCTGTCTCAAAAAGTAAGGTGGCTCCCGGTGGTGCTCCAGACAGTGGTGGCACACGCCTTTGATGCCAGTACTCGGGAGCAGAGGCAGGTGGATCTGAGTTCAAGGTCAGCCTGGTCTATAGAGTGAGTTCCAGGACAGCCAGGACTACACAGAGAAATCCTGTCTTGAAAAAAAAATGTGGAGAGTGATGGAGGTTAACCTCTGGCCTCCACATGCACCACATAGAACAGCACACCAGCACACACACACACACACACACACACACACACACACACACACACACAAATGCATATTTGTGTGTTTTCAGAGTTTTCTATGACCCAATTGACTTTAGTTTTGCCCTGTGGAAGGAAGGACATACAATAACATCAGCCCCCGTTATGGTAAAAGGCAATCATGAGGACTAGCAAAATCCCAGCTCCTATCAAAGTTCCAGCAATTCCTCTGTCAGCCTACACTGATCACCTTGTAGATCCTTCATCTATCTCCTTCCACAGCCTGTTCTTCTCCTTCCTAAATCTTACTGCCATTGAATTCTTAGAGATAGCAACATGTGAAATCATTTCAAAGAAAGTCCCTACCCTCCATTGTTGGAAGCACAGAGGTCTTTGTGGTCACAGTTAGCACTAGAGGAACCTGGAATGTTAAACACACAGGGTTGTCTCTTCAAATGAAGGGATAAACTGTTATCCATCCAGAAGGCTGAGAGCAGATATAGTTAATAGCCTGGTGACCTTTGTGCTATCTGTGTGGCCAGACCACACTGGATCCTCCCCAAGACCTTTAACATGAGCTTGTTTTTCTCAGTCAATCTATAGAACCCATCCCTATGGAGGTGTCACATGTAGTCAGTCTATAGAACCCATC
>CABHPH010062000.1:0-30068 GCA_902168325.1 Peromyscus nudipes
AAAAAAAAAACAAAAAAAAAAACCACTCTTGTATAGGCATTAGGTAGGATGCTTACATGCTGAGTCCAAGTGCCAATGGCGTAGGTGCCAGTTATTTGTTTTTCATGTTTATCAATAGAAGGTTTGTAGGCTGAGAGGGCAGTTTTTAGGGTATGTTTTGAAAAGAGGAGGTGGGGAGCCTGACAAGGATGCTGTTTTTCAGTTGCGTTATTGATCCCAAGCTGTTTGGATACTGTTGCTACTTGACTTATGACAGTAGAGGCTTGAAGGCACAGAAGAGTGATTTTCTAGGAGTTAAAATTCTTTAAATATGTACCAAATTTAAGAAAACATTTCTTGATCCTAAGCAAAATAGTCATTATCATTTTTCTTTTTGATTAATATTTCAAAAGTAGTAGAAAATACACGAAAACTTAGAAGCAAAATATTACTTGTATTGTTTTGCTGTAAGAAAACCATTAGGATTTTTGTGGAAACGAGATACCAGTGTCTATGAGGCTGTTAAATGATTATGACACTTCTGACAAATTCTAATGCCTTCTAGTTCCCACTGTGCTCGAGTTTCTGCTACAAAGAACCTCAGGTAAAAGGAAGAGACGTGTAGGGGTCTTGGAAGTGCCAAGAAAGGGTGTGGTGGTGATACTACATCTTGAATGGAAGCCATTAGAGTTACTGAGTTGGGTCAAGAACTATTTGAAGAGCAGAGGAATACAATTCTGGGATGATGTCAGATCAAGGGAAAAGTTCCATTATTGAAAAGGAGTGAGAAAAATCAGTGAGTTTTTAGTATATTTTATGACTAAAGTATGAGGAGGACAAAAGAATGATTTATCATTGCCTTGTTTTTAAAGGACACATTTATTCAATATCAGTTATCTTTTCATCATTTTACATAATACCAATTATAATGGGTAATTCTGATGATTCTGATTACCAATATGACTAAATTTAAGATCACCTATGAGATTGGTGAGGCACAGGTCTCAGTGTGCTGTGAGGATATTTCCAGATTAACTGAAGAGACAACCCACCTTGATTGTGAGTGACAGCATCCCACGGGCTGGGGGCCTAGTCAGAATAAAATGGTGGAAAGGAGAGAGCTAGCCCAGAATTAATGTTCTGCTTTCTCTGCTTCCTGTCTCCTGTGAGTTAATACTTCTGCTCCATTCTATCATCACCACTGTGCTTGAGCCACTGTAGCCTAGAATCAATAAGGACAGATGTGATATACTACAACCTCCGATGCTCTGAGCCAAAATAAAATTTTCCTCTTTTTAAAATAGTCACAAAGTCTCACATGTATCTGAGGAGCTATTGGCAATTGATGGCCATTGTTGGAGAGGTCAGTTTTCTTCCTGTGGCCCTCCCTATGAGGCTATACTCCAGTATATGACTCTATACTCGTGTATAGACATACTGACAGCACTAAGTGTAGACTCAGTGGATTCATACAAAAAGAATATGGGAGGGAGGAATGAGGGTAGGGGTGGAATTTGAGGGAGAGGAAATGGGGGAATCAAAACATATTATATGTATGCATGTATGAAATTCTCAAACATTAAAATATTAAAGTTGTGTATCCCACGTGTTTTGCCACAGTGATGCAAATATAAAATGGAGCAAAAGAAATATTTTTACTAATGATTAAATGTACTGAGGGTTATTAGACGAATATCTGGTGTTAAGACAAGTTCCTGTTCCCGCCTGCTTTGCTTCCTGGTTTACAAGAACTGAATTCCAATGTAAGCCTTAATATTTTTCTTCTGGGTCTGGCATAACTCACTCTGATGACCTATTTTGTACATTTCTTCCCACTTGAACTCAGTGCATTCTTTTAGTAAGGTTCTTCATATCTATTATTTGATCTTTCTTGCATTCTGCTTCAGCCCTAGAGGTCCAGCCAGCTATGGACCCCTTCCAATGTAGGTCAGCAGATAAAATGTGCATACAGAGAGGCTCTCACAGTAGGCAAAAAGGTAGAAGAAAAGCATAGACACTTCACAAAGTATTCTAGCAAGACTCTTCTTGCATTCAAAACCACCTTCACTGGTTGGAAGACATGATCAGACAAGATAGTATAGAAATGTCAGACAGAGTTTGCATATATCTGACCTAGGATATCACAGTTTTGGTAACAGAAATCACTTTCAAATCTCAGTGATACTGAACATGTATCACATTTGGGAGCAAAGAGAAGGTTGATGCTTCAACAGCAAGGGGAGATGCTCCAGAGGAATGCAGGAAGGTTAAGAATATAATCTCTGGCCTAGAAAAAGAAACAGATGGAGTGCCCATCTTGTTTCCTGCAGGAAGATTTGAGACTTGTTCACTTGATTCTGTAACCTAAGGAAAACATGTAACTCTTCTGTGCCTTAGACTTTTCCATTGAGAATCATCAATGAGAATCTCATAATTATCAGGATAAAATGTAATAAGATGATATAATCTAGTGTGAGAACACTGAACTAATGGGCAACAGGTTTCTGTCCTTCCATCATAGTAGAGTACCTACTAATGCCTGGTGTGTTTATCCTTCACACCAGGATAAAGTTAATAAAGATTATAAGTCAAAATAATGAGAGACAGGCTTCATGACATCCCGTTTAGTCTGTCAATTAGGCTCATTTTTAGACTCCATTTAGAGATGGTTATAACACTAATTTACATGGAAAATGATAGAGTTTTGTGTTAGCAATACTTTATTTAAAATGCTACTAATATGGTTTTAATTATTTTATCTTTAATTTACATAAACTAAAGTGATAAATATATACATATCTACATGATACTTTGTATACTATGTTTCTTGAACTTTTCTACTTATGTTAGACAATGCTTAATTCTTATCCCTTCTATTGAAAACATTTATAATTAAATCCTAGAAAGTTCTTTAATTTACTTAATAGGTATAGAGCTACTATGAAGCAGTATTTTCTAAACAAAGAATTAATTGGTCCAAGGATGACAATGTAAGTTAGCAATGAGTTCTTATGAAGGGAATGTCAAATACAATATTTTCATCTTTATGGAAGAAGGGAACATATGTGTATATACATTTTGTTTAAATAAAGCATTTAAGGAGAATATAACAGAACATTAAATATGCAAAATAGGCTTTGGCTAATTGAGGAAAATATAAAATTCTCAATTATTTCTATGTCATATTCTTTCACACAGAGACAGAAGGAACTATACATTGCAATGCTCTTTTCTGGTAGGCCCCACTGAACTTGTACCAAGAATGTGCAGGGAGAGACTTTTGAAAATACACTATTGCATTTATTTACGTATTTATTTATCTGTTTATGTATTAATGTATGCAGAGGAGAACTTACATGAATCAGTTCCCTCCTTTCACATTGTAGGTCCTGGAAATCAAGCTCAGGTGGTCAGGATTTGCAGCAGCTGCCTTGACTCGCTGCACCATTTTGCTGGCCCAGATGCAGCTTTTAACTTGTTTATTCTGGATCTCTGAATTTTTAGTTCTTTTAAATTGTCATGAACATAATATTTGCCTTTATAAAAGACTCAGTATGGGTCTCTTACTCAAGCATTACAAAATGAATGAAAGTGTTGAAATACCAACTCTGGGCAAATTCAGTGGGAAAGACATATAATTTAGCTATGGTCAGCATTTATTGACCATTATCAAATGGGAAAGTTTTCATCCATTAATTTACCACTAGAAATGCTTGAATGCTTGCTGCAATTTGAGCATTTATGCTCATATGAAATTCATATGGATCTAGGTGGCACAGTGTTCATTCTTAGCACATGAGGCTGGGGCAGGAGGGGTGTGAGTGTGAGACCTGCTGGGCTTCAGAGCAAAACTGTGTCTCAAAATTACTACACAGAGGTGTGATTTCCAGTCACACCTATGATGCAAGGTTTTAAGGAAGAGCTTAGGTCAAGAGGGCTTCTTTGTCATGTATGGGTCAAGAGGGCTTCTTTTGTCATGTAGGCTCTCATGAAAGAGGCTTCACACAGAGTTCTTTCAGCACCTCTAGCTGCTCCTTCCTTTCCAGGAAGGGAGGACAGAATATTCAACCTGAGGATTGGACTGGTTCGAGGCACTCCCTTGACTGCAATGGAAACCTTCACCAGACACTAACTACACACTGTGTCTTGATCTTGGACATCAGAGTACAAACTCCTGTTGTTCGTAAATTACCCGGGCTCAGGTATTTATCACATCATGAGGAAACTCAGATAATACTCTTTCATCATCTCCATTTCCATAGTCTGAAGTTGATAGATTCTCTAGACATTTCTACCTCAAGGCTTAGGAAGTTAAAATTGAGTAAGAACTTTACTAATTCATCTTGAAATAAAAACATTCATTTTCCCAGCCAGTGGCAATTGAACATTTTCACCTATATTTGGCTCCCAACTCTGATATTTTGTTGAGACAAAGTTTTGCTATGTAACTGTGATTAACTGGAACTCCCCATGTAGCCAGCTTGGCCTCAGACTTGTGGTAATCCTCCAGAGTGCTGGGAGTATAGGTGCGAGCCACCACACCTGGCCTTCTCAAACGTGTTTGAATGCTTTTAGAATGCAGAGAGTTTAGTTTTAAAATTTTAATTTAAATTCTATCAAAGCTCTGCTTGAAAGCTTCTATGGTTTTCTACTGAAGCTTGATAAAATCCAAGTGTCTTAAGTCAGCCTACAGGATCAAGCAGACCCATCTCTAACCTATGCTCTAACCCACTTGGCCACATTCTAGTTTCTTTTATAAAAAGCTTATGTATCTATTAACTAACTTATCTATCTTCTTACATATTTCTTAAATAAGTGGCCTTATTTAAAACACCCAAAGGTCATTTCTTCTCAGTTGCTTTTTCTATGGCTACTCTATCTTCCCGTAATGTGCTTGCCTTAGATCTTGAGTACAGTTCTTGACTGAAGTACACCCACAGAGACGGTGAAAAGTGCCCATTTCCTACAGTTTTAGTCAAAGTTGCTTCTCTCATTTCCCTCATACATAACCATGTCCACTTATTAACGCTTTTATAGAGCTTTTTATAAGTTAAAATTATTTTATACATGTATCTGAATGTTTATTACATGAATGCTTTTTTTTTCTAGCTTCACTAGGCCAGGAACTATAGCTGTCATCCTCTAGACTACTTTATCTATTTTTAAATAAGAAATAAGAGATAAAATATACGGACACTTACTTAGTGCATAAATAAGATAAAATAATGAGGTAAAAAAATGCTGTGGGATGTCTGTGTGCTGTGAATATGTGTTGCACCCATTGGATAATAAATAAAGCTGTTTTGGCTTATGGCAAGGCAGCTTAGAGGCAGGCAGGAAATCCAAGCAGAGATACAGAAAAAAAGAAAGGAGAGTCGGGAGAGATGCCTACCCCCCACCCAAAAAGAAGCAAGATGCCAGCAGACCAGTAATGCCATGGCCACGTGGCAAAACATAGATTAATAGAAATGGGTTAATTTAAGATGAAAGAGCTAGCTAGCAAGAAGCCTGCCATAGGCCATATGGTTTGTAAATAATATCAAGCATCTGAGTGATTATTTTATAAGCAGCTGCAGGACCGTGGGGCCGGGTGGGACCACGGGGCGGGAAGGACCGAGAAACTTATCACTACAAGAAAAAATGATTTATTTGGGAACACCTTAATTCTCAGACTCACAAAGGTTTAATTTTGCAACCAACCCAATAAGAATCACCAAGATACAATAGTGTTTTGTGTTTATATAAAACCTTTCCCAGGATTATGAATGTCATGCCCACATTCTTCTAATGGTAGCAAGTTCCCTAGCCCCCAAGCTAAATCATGCATTGTAAATTTCCATCTCATGGGTTTCTAGAAGATCGTTGTTCAGACTGAAGTGAAATGTGCATGCCATTTTAGTCTATATATGGATGAAAGTACATGTTGTCACCATCACTGCCCACAACATTGATAATCGTGTGGTGAGCATTACAATATTCCCTGTGACATTAGAAGTACGTTGAACTATGTTCACAGTGACAACCCTTTATTATTTTATGTGTTCCCTTTTGGACATCCATTATTTTGACTATATGTGATCTGTGGAATTTGTGATCCATACAGTTAAATATACAGGGGCCTGCTACTAAATATTTTACAACTGGATTTCTGAATGCAGAACCAACCTGAATGCTGGTTGACATGTTTATTTACTTTAATGAATAAGATGAAAGAGAAATAGCAAAGGCCTAGGTAGCAATGCTATTCATTTGTCAATGGCAAGAGTAATTACTTTCCTGAATTAGATAAGAGTTTTTGAATACTAGACGTAATTTTTTTGTGTGTTATTTGAAAGGGATTTCTAAAAGAACACACATCCTTTTAAGTTTAGTTACAGTGTAACAGCTAGGGACAAGGAAAAGATTTAAGTTTAATCTATTTCTAAACATTATTTTCTTTCACTTTATTAACTTTAGATAATACACAAACTATGTATGTGTGTGTATGTGGTTGTATGTGCAGGCACACATGTTCTCATGTGCACAAACACATGACATAAATTTGTATGTATCATTTTCTGATTTCTTTGACATATCTACATATCGTCTTATCATGGTCAAAGTCAAGATGCCAATTTGCTATAATTAGAAGAGGTACACAGAATCATATATTAGCACAGCATTTCAGCCATACAGGTGTAATTAAAATGGATAACTTCAAGGAAAATAAATAATAGTACATAAAATGTCACAAATCTTGGGGTCATAAATAGTCACATTTTTGACCTACCATTTTACAAAACAGCATTTTAATACTTTTCATCTGTTTTGTAAAAATATAATTTAACTATAAATTTATACAACTTGATCTCTCTAGCAATTGGTTCATGAAACTTTTGGAAGTTTACCAGCCCATCTTTCTAATCTTGTAGGAGCTAGCTCTAACATACCACTGTTGACTGACGACATCAATTATAGTTCATACTTTAATGAAGCACTTTTCTTAACATTACACACTATTCATCACTTTTGTTTTAAACAACTCTACAATGGATACAGGATTCATTATTCTTTTGGTAATGAATCTATTTGCCTTCATGTAGCTGGAGGGACTTCTTTAAATTCACAGTGTAAGAGATGTCCATCAGAGTCTTTTTAGTCCACATTGTTGCCCATTGAGACAGCTCTAGGCATACAATAAAATTTATAGTTCTCAGTTTTAAATTGCAGTTGAAATTTCATATGTCTGCTGGGAAGTACCTTCACGTCATACACTTAAACGTGCTAGGGCATTGCAACATGAAATTCCACATAAGGTAAGGATATATATGGTTATATGGATTATATTCCTGGCTGTTTTGAGTATATGTAGAGGACAGGGACATTCAGACTTGGTCATCAATCAACATACACTACCGCATAATTCTTGAGCGGGGGAGAAAATGGCTAAGTGTTTGAAACTTTGAGCTTGTTCAGAAACTCCATGAAACTCTTTGTCTTAGTAAAGTGGTACAAACTAATGGGCAAACATTGAGCTTGGTTTGCCCTGCATTGGACTTGAGCCAGGCTCACACAGTGACTTTGAGGTGATGCATCATTGTGTGTTTACTCATTATGGTCTAGGACAGTGTTACCCAAAATTTTAAGCCTATTATGATAAATACCAAAACATTCGTATTTAATTTTGCTTTTATTATAGTTCAGAGTTATTTATTTATTCACTTCTTGTTGACAGGTTCCAGTCTTTCACATTTTTCCTCATTGGTTCTCACAAAGTGTGCTTTTCTAGGCAGAACAGGCTGTCATTTCATTTGGACCCAGGTTTGTTTTTCTTCGGCTATGTTTTTTTTTCTGATTATTTTCTTTGATGCCTTTAAGGAAGCTATCTTGGCTCCCAGAGTGTTTATGATGCTCAATACACATATTAATTTCCTTGGCATGAACTTTTCCCTTAACTTGTTTGTTTAGAACAATGCCAGGACTGGCATCAATTTGCAGAGGCTGCCAGCTTCTGTGGAAGCTGGAAATTTCCTTTGTGAACAGACCTCTGTTGCCTTCACATCCACATTATCACCTTTCTCAGAAATTCGCATATGTGTAGCCAAAGGAAGAAATTCATGTTTTCTAAAAAGAATCAAGTTTTTTTTTTCTTTTGTCTTCTTTATTTTAGTGAATTACTAGAAAAAGGTTCTGGTTGAAAGTTTCACTTGAACCTTTTTAAAAAGCAGGGCTTTACCCTCTCTGTTCTCACAGATGATGAAAAATAAAGTCACCATTACGCCTCTACCTGAAAATCACAGACCTGTGCTCCCTGCATGCTTCTCTGAACCAGCAACCAAAATGTACTACTGTTCCTTCATGTCTTATAACAGCCACGAGATGAGGAAGAGTGGGAAGCAGTAAAGAAAGTAGCATCCTTCCCACCAAAGCCTACAGAAGAGATGTAGCCCCCCTACGGAATGAAGATATCTCCCCTGCTGGAGGAAGCCTTGCTCTTCCTGCATACCTGCTTCTGTTCGTGGTCATTCTAAGCAGAGACAATTTTGAATGGGATCCCAGAATAAAGAGTAGTAAGAGAAAGCAGACTGCACAGAGGAAACAGCATTAGATGCTGAGAATGTCTGTCTGAAAACTGAACTTTCCTCTTCCTTGATCATCAACTGGTCCTGTTGACCCAGATAGCACTTGCTTTCCTAAAGGAGAGAGAGAAAATTGAAATGACAAAGCAGTGAGATTGACAGTTCTCTTTGCTTTTTAATTAAAAGATGCTGCGTGTTTAAATGGTTAAAAGAAAAGCTGATTATAAGCAGGTATGGCTGCCCAGCTCCTGTCTTTGCTTGGGGCCTCTTCTGTTCATCATTTCCCTTACTTCTCTCTGGGCTGCAGTTTTGAACAATTCACTGCTGAGATCGCATGGTTAAGTAGTGTGGGAAATCACTTCAGCTTAAGCATGTTAAGTTTGGATGAGGGCACAGAATTCTAGAAGAAATTGAAACTCACAATTGTGCTTAATTGGCTTTAACCCTTCAACATATTGTGCTGAACTACACCCGGTAATAACATAGACTGCTATGCTGTGCAGATGTTAAGATGTAAAATCCGTTAAATGCAAACGCTACTTGTCACTCCATCAACTATTCAAATTGTCAGAGATGTATCAGCCAACCCTAACTACCCTCTGCAGGCAATCTGGAGCCAGCCTGCTGTTTAATAACCAGCATTTAACAAGAAATAACATGTAGATGTGGCATGTGGTTTAAAACATTGTGTTAAGCGTCATTAAAACTCAGTCTCCTAAGAACCTTATTAAAAGAGTTATTTCCTCGCTATAATAAAACATTTCTCTGTGACTGTTTCGATCTAGCTGCTAACAATACAAACAAAATGCCTCTTAATTTAGCATCCCACTAGAGGGCCATTGTGACTGTGGAACTGTAGAGGCAGGGAGAAAGAAAACAACCCCAAACCACTCTTGCCAAATCCCCAGAAATCAGGGAAACTGAAGCACTAGGGGGCTTTGAGTTTCAGATTTATTTTTACAGTGTTTTTTCTTTTTTTCTTTTTTTACGCTCTGTGTGTTATTATTTGGGGCTGTGCCTTTGTTCATGACTGAAAAGGAAGGCTATTGATGACTTAGAAGTGGGCCCTGGTTCGAGAGTCAGCGTTTTCTAGTTATGGGATGGCTTGGTAGAAAATTCAAGCAAATGCCTACATGGAATTTCCAAGGAATTCATATGATCTTGATTCTAATATTTATTTGAAAAGGAAATGAAATTTGCTTACCCCACAATCAGCCTAAAATCCTCCCATCCTATTACTCTACAAAATACATGCATAATTATATCAATCAATGGAGATAATAACTCAAATCTTCTACAGCAGAAGTGTAAGACAACTCAATTCAGCTTCAGCTCTTCCTCCTTAGAAAATGTGTCAAGTCAGTTTCCCCTGCGCTACTGTTCCCAGCACTTGAGAGGCAGCTTCGGAGATGATGACGTGGACAAAGCATGCCAATGCGTTGAGAGAGGATGCTAACAGGGGTAGACTTAGGAAGACCTCAGTGTGACTTTTGAAACCTCGAATAGCTCCCCTAACCTGCATGATTTAAAGTAAATGAAGAAGTATTCAGTATTGTATCAGTTTAAGGGATCTTGCCCTTTTCTTTCCTTGAAACTGGAATACTCATTTTTTGTTTTTCTTAGCTATAAGGCTGGAACAAGCCAAGATTAAGGTTTCTACTTTTGTGAATACCCTTTATCCAAATGTTGAAGGAGAAAGAATTTATACCCTAGATTTGTACAAGTTCATTGCATCTTTACTAAAATATACAGAGTTCAGGAATGTAGATCTTGAGATACAAAATATATTAATTGTTTCTAGTCAATGAGTCATGATTTACCTTTAAAATTCATTTGAGTGGTTGGATCACAAATACTGAAGTCGTTACTTGTTAAGTCATATGCATTTTTGTAATGATATTTTAATAATATGAGCCATGAACTTTCTTAATTCAGTGGTAGTGTATGTGTATTAATTATATTTCTCCTGTAAATTTCCTCTGGAAAGATTTAGATTGCACAGTTTCTTTCAAGGTATCATGATTATGTGAACATCTCTTCAGGAAAGGAAGCCACCCAAAAAATATACATTTCTTTAATGCATTCCTCGTCAAGCCTCAAGGTAAGGACCCATAGACGCTTCATTGGTGAATCAGGTATTTCTGACCCAGTTCTGTGTGGGAAAGCTGATGGTGATCATTAGCATAGCCACTTGGAAAACTGAACTCCTTATTTGAGGAGGGACACCTCAGGAGTACATCCTGTGCCCACTGGAGGACAGTGAATGCACTCTCACTCTTTCTCTTATCTCTGAACAGAGAGACTGTGAATCCACTACCTAACTTTCTACCACATTAAAACAGGGCCCAGAAAAATCTGCCAGTTGATTCCCAGGAGGCCCTCTGGGGACAGAGCCATTAGTGAAGTGCACAATTTAATTAGAGTGTAGAGTGTGAAATCTGTTCAGAGTAGTGCGAGATGAGATCTTATTCACAACCAGCTGTGGTTTCCTTTTGGAATACCTCTGAGTCGTGTCCCTCTGTGACATTCTCCTGTATGCCACTTTGCAGGTACAATGTTCATCAACAATTTAGAGATGTCACACTAGTTTATCTTGATAAAAAATATATCTTCTAAAGTCAAGTCATATGAGCATAATCTTGTCCTTTGGAGTTACAGATTTAATCTAAATTCGGTCATTGTGCTTTAACTCTTATAAACAAAGCCTGACATCTAGATTATGGTTATTTTCAAGAAATGGAAAAGTTACAATATAAATTTTTCTGGTATTGATATGTGATTTAAAAAAATAAAAATATTTCCAGGCTAAAATGTGAATTTTCATTCATTAAAAACCAAATATTGGAATGTTTACTGAAAGGATATATTGGATTTACAGATCCAAAATTACAAGGATAGATATTTTGATATAAAAATGATTATATAACTTGAGGTAAGAGATGACTGAGCAGTTAGGAGTATATACTGATCATGCAGATGACCCTAGTTTAATTCTCAGCATCTAAGTCAGGTGACCCATGACCACTTGGAACTTCAGCTCCAGGAGATCTGACACCTCTGGCGTCCATGGATACCAGCATACTAGTGCACAATGTCCACATGCAGGGACACACACATAGTTAAATATAACAGAATAAATCTTTAAAAGGGAATTACATAAATTCCAAGGAAATTGCAAAAGGCAAGGGGTGTGTAGGAAAAACACATTTGTTCATACCAAAAGTTCTCGTTACTCACTGCAACTTGAGATGAGAAGATATCTTCTAGGGAGAAGAAATAATGCACATTGCAAATGTGTAATGACAGAGAAATGAAGGAACTTCGGATGCTGGTCACCACAGCTTAGACTGCTAGAAAGTTTAATGATATAGATGGAGGGTCAATGTTGGTGAATTAAATGTTGGTGAATTTTGAGGCCTATAGAATGCGAGACAGTAGATGTGGTTAAAATCACAATTTTCAGCCATCATAATGATGGGAAATGAAATTTGAGCAATTGATAGGTATAAAAAATTTAATCATGAATTTGATTTTTTGGATGGCAGCCTATTTGGGTAAATTAAATATGCATTAAATTGAATGGTAGAATGTAATCTGGTAGCTCAGTAAAGTGTGACAAATGTGTAAACTAGTGTTCTTTAAGTCAAAAAAGGTACGAAGATAGCCACAGGAGATACAGTGAATAGAGTTCATAATACTTAAAAACTAATTAAATATAAACTTCACAGAAGGGAGGATAAAGATATTGGGAAATGGCTGGCTTGAGGCTCATGTTTCTTTCAATAATCGTCTGTATCCCAAGAATATCTAATAAATATTCTCAATCTATCCTAAGTTTTCTGTTTTATTTTTTTAAAAATTATGATGGACCATTACTCTCTGGCTTTCAGGGGTGAATCTTGTTTAGTGGCACCTTATACATGGAACCATCATTAGCTTAAGCTGCAAACCCCTTTCTAGACTTGAATCTCATTCTTCTTCCGTTGCCAGAGCTCGAGATTGCTAACTACTGTTCAATTGTCTTATGTTTATCTCTGTTAACCTCTTTACTCTTCTTCATTCCCACTGCCATGAAGGTCTATTGAAGTCATTTTCATTGGTCTTCTATTCTCTTTTCCAACAGTGATGTCCAATGCCCTTTCAGACAAACACCTATACACAATGGAAATCTTTCATCTTGCTCCTTGGACTTTGTTCCCTCTTATCCTCTCAAGTCATTTTGTACTAATCTGTACATCCTATATCCATACCATACTATGCTTCAGTTATACTGAACTCGATTTCTTATTTCAACGACTTGACTTATTCTTTTTACTCTTCTGAAATGCTTCATTTGTTCTCCTAACTCCTAACACAAAAAATTCTTGTTCCTGTTTCTCACCTCAGCTTAGATATCACTTTACCAAGGAAGTTTATGATCCCAGTAAAGTCTCGCGAGACTCTAGTAATTCACTTATGAAATGTGCTAGACTGTTTTGATACATCACTGAATAAGTAGTCTTAAGACTATGCAAATGTGTAAAATTAGGGTATAACGATTCAAACTAAGGATGATCTTAGGTGAAGGAATAAAACTAAATGCAGGGAAATGTAATTCACAGTTAAGGATTTGTGGAGATTGTTTGTTACCTGCATCAGGTGTAAAGAAATTTAAAGGCTCCAGGATAAGAGCACTGAAGTAGGGAATAATAGGGTACATGAGGTAGCAAAGTCAATTATGAATGGGCAGAAGATAAATGGAGAATAGTATAGGCTGCTTGCAAGAACATTAGAGAAGGAATACTTTTTGAAAAACATTGTGATGCAAAGACCTAAAAATACCAATGAGCTGCTGGTAGAATGAAGAGAAGATATTGGCTTTGTGGAATATGAGATGAGAGAGAGAGAGAGAGAGAGAGAGAGAGAGAGAGAGAGAGAGAGAGAGAGAGAGAGAGAGAGAGAATCAAGTAAGTGGATGTGTGGACTTATGCAAGGAAGAAAGCAGTAGAGTGAAAAGAAATTAAAATTTAGTAATATTCATTGGACATGATGGATGAGAGGAAGAGAAAGGGTTTTTTTTCATCTAAATGGAGAATTTAGATTACAATCAATCCCTGATAAAGAACAGGCCTCCATATGGCTATGGGATAGTACTTATCTCCTGCTATTAAATTTCTTGCATTGAAAGTATGACAATTAAATAGGTTTCTGTGTTTGAACACGGAGAGCAGAGACAGGGTAATTTTACTGTTAGTGATAGAATCTGTCAGCTATGCCTATAGGCTAAATCTTGTTCCACAGTTGTTTCTGTAATCATGATCTGAGAACAATTTACAAGGTTGAAAACTATCACAAGAAGAGTAACATTTGCATTAGCTGCTTTAGAGTGTGCTGCACTCTGCTCCAAATCTTTCTATTTGTTGGCTCACTTAACTTACACACTCATTCTATAAAGTAGATGGTGAAATGGAAATTTCTAGGTATCCTAAACAATTAGACAAAAGTCATATAGCCAATGTGTAAGTCATAGTTCAAACCAAAATTCAGCAATTCTTACTGCAGAAACGGTGTTTCTCACCTATTTCCTGTATGAATAATTACCCAACTCAGCGTGGGAGAGAGATAGAGAAATATCTGTTTTGGTGAATTATAAGAGAGCTACTTGTTTCTTGTTACAGAGAAGAAAAAGAAGGCTTTGAGGGAGAATGAGACCATGCTTTCAGCATGATGTCACAGAATTAATTCTGAATCTCAATCAAACAGAATCTCCCACTAAGAGGCATCCCACCATTCTCAGCAATAAAACTGTATTATAATAATTATACTTTATTATTATGTTTTAATTATAATAATTGATAATCGGTGGATATTTATTGGTGCCTCTTGTTATATAACTATCTTTATAGTATTCTAGACTTTGTATCTTGGTCCACAAATCTACATATTCATTAGGTGGCCCTTCATAGGAAACATTTAATGACTGATGGCTTAGGGAAACAAGTTGCAAGTTAATCACAATTTAAATTGGGAAAAAGCACTATATATAAGTCAGTGACTACTATGGGTATCTGAGAAGACCATCTTAACATTTTTCACTCTAAGTATTTAAGTCATTTCTCTCTAACTCTTGGTTTCTCACTAACTGGAGGAACCAAACCAGGAAGAGTCCCTGTGCAGGGAGTTTTCTTTTTCCACAGGGGTTTGTCCGTGGGGAAGCGCATCTGCTCTTGCTGTTTGAGATTTCCTTGTTAGCTTGTTCCTCCCCAGCAACCAACATCAATTGTCCTTTGAGCATATACACACTTCATTTCTGCCAAATTTCACCAGATGTTAGTTACATTTCTGAGAAGAGAAGATGGGCAGGATCCAAAATTCTCTGGAAGGTATTTCCTGCCAGAGCTCACCTGAATTCTGTGGGGAAATAGATGCAAAGCAAAATCCAGTGTAAACTTTCTCACTGTGACAAATTCAATGTAGATTAAATATTTTCCCAGGGACTCCAGGCTTTTGTATTTATATAGAATACAGAGGAGTAGAAAGATATTTTTATTGTCTCTAAAATGAAGCTTCTGCCATTCTTTTTAGCTCATTTTTAGTGTCTGCACATATACTGGTCAAGCTGAAAGTGAATTTGATGTGATTGATGTCAACATCTTGACTTAAAGTAAATCAGTTGTCTCCTAATACTAAGAGATGGCATACCAAGGAGAGACAATTGTATAGATGCCATCACTTTAAGAGGAACAGTCTCAGGACACAGACAGTCAAAGGGGAGTTCCCAAAGGGAACCAAGAGGATAACTGGCTATAGTTATCACCTTCTTTTCTCCTTACATTTCTCTACACAGCTCTTTGTCAGCTGACCTTGAAGAGAGAGGGCACCAGGTTAAGAGCAGGTCAAGAATGGGCCTGTAGTAAGGTTGCAATGTGTGAAAAATGTCGAGCATCACTCCTTTTTCAAGATCTTGTCAATAAATATTCACAGTGTATTGTATACCATCCCTTTAACTTGGATATATAATACAGCAAGTGGAACTCACTGGTCTTTTCTAATGGTCAATGGGTGAGTATTTTAGTGTTATGGGTGAAAAAAAAAAGAGTCAGACCAAGGAGTGGTTCTTTCAAAGGGCATAAAACATAAGTAGATTAAATAAACAGGGATCACAAATGAAGCATTGTTCTTTTTTGTTCTCAATTCTATAACAGATGGTTGAGTGAAAAGCTCCTACAAATACAGAATACAGATTGAATAATGGAATATTATCTGTGTAGCTCATTTAGAATATGTAATTAGGTTTATTCCTTTGTTATGTGCTCAAATACCTAAGAAAATAGCATCTTAAATTTAATGTTGGTCCAAGAGCATTCAAAGACTTTCAAATTCAGGCTTAGAAATTCTTGTGTAGAATGATAGTCTTTAAAAGCAACATGTATAATAAGTTAAAAATCACCCAGTATTACTTATTTCTAGGAAAACTGACAAGATTGACACCAGAGAGCAGTTGCTTTAGAAATCCTATTCCACAGTATTATAACAAGAAAAAAGTGATCATAAATTTTCAGTGTGTATTAGAGTGAATGCAATAAACTCATAACCCCAAATACTACATCTAAAATTTGTACATGAATGGAAATTGTAATAATAATGTTTTAAGAATACAGATATCCTGGTCAGAGTATGAAAAGAGTGAGAAAGGAATAACAACAAACCCAAATAACATGCTGTGATTCTGTTTGGGAATGTTGCAGATTCTAAGAGAAAAAGTTATTTGAAAATTAGTTCAGTCTGCCGTTTATCTTAAAGATGATTCTATACACTAAATGTCAGTAGTTAATATAATAGATATTACTCCTTCTTTAAGAACTTCATGAGGTCCATCAAATTATGTATTCTATAATGAGATCAAATAAGACCTATCCAGCTTTTGACTAAACTACCTATATTCTTCCCACTCATTTATTTGTAACTAAATCTCTTTATAATTTTTTTTAACTTCCCTTAAATGTAAGTATTTGTACTTACCATGCCATATTTTGTTTTTGTTGGCTTGTGTCAGTCATTCTAGTTTATACTACATTGTCATGTGAATTCTACCACCTGGGAATGATAACAATTTCAGTGAATGTAGAATGAACAGAGTACTTTGTATTATATCAGAAGAGATCTTCCTAACTGGCTATCAACGTTTAACAGAATTAACCTGGTTGTATTTAACCATGTGATTATTTTTCAAATCCTGGATAGTGTATATCTCTTGATATTTGTAGACAACTTGACTATCAAAGAAAGAATATAGGCCAGATGTCAAAAACAGAAATGACATGCCCATGATTCTTATCCATAAAAACTTCATAGTGTAATCAGTGAACATTTGCAATTTGCTATGATTAGTGTGTTAAGAACAATAAAATGTCCAATAGACATAGGGTATTAGAACTTCCAAGAGTTAGAATGTACAGATAGTCTTTGTGCCTAAGGTACATAAGTATATGATTAGTTTTTGTTTGTTTGTTTGTTTGTTTTGTTTCTTGTTTTTGAGACAGGATTTCTCTGTGTTGTCCTGGATGTCCTGGAACTCTCTCTATAGACCAGGTTGGCTTTGAACTCAACAGTGATTCACCTGCTCTGCCTCTGGAGTGCTGGGATTAAAGTTGTGTGGCACTACCACCAGGCTTGATTAGTATTTGATATTGATTACTCCACAAGAAATTGTTCAAAGTATTCTTCCTTAAACAACTTGAGTCTTTATGAAGGGTTTCTAGGTCAAATCCTTAGGACTTTGTGAAACATGGGTTAGAACACTACCATTCTTCCTCTAGAGAATGTAGGGGTATTAAAGAAAGAAAAATTCTCAATACAACCACATGCTTAAGAAATATAATTTTAGATCCTGTTTGAAGTATATAATGAGAAACGGTATTAAAAGAGAATTTTAAAAATGGAGCTTCTATGCAATTGATCAAAATATAATAATAATAATAATAATAATAATAATAATAATAATAATAATAATAAAATAACCAGGGCACAGTTTATTCTGGCCATTTCTTCATACTTTTTGTCCATATGGATGAATGGGGTCACAGAGACTCCTCAAAAGCATTCTCCTTATTTATCTCTTGATATAGATATGATAGGATAAAAGGGTAGATTAATGAACCTACTTTTAAAGAGCAACAACCTGTTTAGAAATGTTTTACATTGGTATAGATTTTAGTTTATTGATACAAGTTTAAACTTAATTTTGTTATACTGTGTGTATATTTCTACTCTTGTTTAAGGTATTATGTTTATACAACTCATTTAAATTGCAATGGAACAATTAGTCTTCTATGGTAGTCAAACTTATAGTCATATGAAGTTTTTTGGGTATACATAGATATATTTCAGATAGATAGGTAATCTTCAAATACTTCAAAGACCTACAGAATATGGCATTTAAAATGTTTTAAAACTTTAGACTTTCTGGACAATGAGACATGTCTGCTCCTGGCAGCACCAATTTACTTCAGAGAGGAGGATGGACATCAAAGACACTATATGGAGTATATCTTCTTGACAAAAATAGCCATTTGGGCAAAAAGCTGTTCTTGCCTGGACTGCTTGATCAACTGGAGATACAGGTTCCATAGGAAGGTGACCACTGAACTTTGCTTGGCAAAATGGTCCTTCAGGTTCCTGCTTCGCAGAGGAAACTGTCAGACATTCTACAGGACACTGAAAAAAGTGACTGAGAGACTCTAGGCCTGTGGGCTGAAGACAGATGCCCCAACTTTACAAAAGAACTTTGGATGACTGTCCAGGCTGCCAGCTGTCTCTGTTCTCTCTCGCAAGACTCAAAAGTTGCTTGCGTCCTTCTCCCATTTCTCAGGTAATATTATATCCTTCTGAGGTCTTTGGTGTAGTTGAAGAAGACTACATAGTTATAATTTTCCCTAGTTATGATAAAGATAAGTTAGATATGAAACCTTAGACTCACAAATATAGGATAGATAGGATATCTTCTTTAGTTTTGCCAAATACAAATAGGCTAGATATTATAAATAGACTAGATATTGTAACTGTAATTCTTGCTTGATAATTGTTTTGTTATATGTAATTTTACTATGTAAAAGTTAAAACCTTCCTTTTTGAAAAAAAGAAAAGGTGCAGTGCTGTGGGATGTTCTGTATGTTAAATGTGTTGCTCTTGATTGGTTAATAAATAAAATACTGATTGGCCAGTAGCCAGGCAGGAAGTATAGGCGGATTAAGGAGAGAGGAGAATTCTGGGAAGTGGAAGGCTGAGTCAGAGAGACACTGCCAGCTGCAGCCATGGCAATCAAGATGTAAGGTACTGGAAGGCCACAAGCCATGTAGCAACTTATAGACTAACAGACATGGGTTAATTTAAGATAAAGAATTAGATAGCAAGAAGCCTGCCACAGCCATACAGTTTGTAAGCAATATAAGTCTCTGTGTGTTTACTTGGTTGAGTCTGAGTGGCTTTGGGACTGGCGGATGAGAGAGATTTGTCCTGACCACGGGTCAGGCAGGACTGGAGAAAACTCCAGCTACAATCTCTTATCTTCTGAAATATCCAGTAGTTGCTACTAATGAATGTCACTGGCTCTTTGCTGTGCAACACATACATATTGGATTGACTAGCTTGAGTTTCATGGTCAGTCTTGAACACTTGTACTAATTGCTGATGCCATGGACTTTACTATGATTCACATTTTTATGTGGATTTTATTTATTGAGGTCATAATACTCTTTTCCCACTTCTGTGCCAGTTGTATATTCTGGGAACCTAAGTACTAAATTGTATACTTGGCTAGGATACTTGAAATAAATGAGGTGTTTTAACTGGAAATGTGATCTTTTTCTTTAAAAGTCTAACTGAACCTCAAACAGATTTTGATGTATCTTCCCTTTATTATAAATCATATAGTTCGAATGGTTTTACCTCTGCAACAAAAGTGTAAGTCTATAGGATAATTCACTACTCTACCTGAATTAGGAACAATGTGGGTATGTGTTATTTCTACTGTAAACAGTACCAATGCAATCCTCCATGATGCACACTTGTGTGGAAAAATGTGTAATTTCTCACAGAATATGAGTATTTATAATATATTAACAATTCTACTTGTATACATTTATACATATGACACTGAATGTGTGAATGTATATGTTGTGACTAAAGGCTTCATCCTGGCTAGCAGCCATTGGGGAAGCATACAACAGATTAATTCATTGTGATTTTTTAATCATATGCATTCTTAATATGAATTATTTGTTTAATTAACACCTTCTGCCTTAACAAGGGGTGATAACATATGGAAGCATCTGCTGAGCCTTGCCTCCTGATGTGAATGAAAGAATTTTGAATTTAACCATTTGCCAGCTATATGAATACACATTCAGTGGGCTATGATTGGCATCACTCTCATTTAACCAAGTGGTTTTGTGTGTAAAACTGTAAAGAGCATAACAATCCATTTGGTGCATATTCATAGTTTTTGTGTGTAGCTCAAGCCTACAGTGGCATTATTTTTCTGGTTATCACAACAATGAAATTTGCTAGACATTTCAATGAACAAAGGAGAGTTAATGTAAGCTTAAGAAGCTTCACACAGCTGTGGCTTTGAAAACCAGGTAAGAAACTTCAAAGAGTAGCAGAATAGACTTCTGTACACTAAGAGACTCTTCATGTTTACTTGGTTCAGGAATTGTGATGATCCTAGAATGAGCATAGTAAGTGTAGAAAGTAAAAGCCATCCATCCATCCATAGGATAAAGAATAAAGATGTTAAATATGAAGAGAAGTTACAGCAAATTGAACTGGTAATCATGATTTGATTCAGCTTCAAGAGTAGATATGTGTGTTCATCAAAATGATAGAATTGATTTCATTGTGTAAATTGTTAGTAGAAGAAATTGATGAGATGGGCCAGTAGTTCTAACCATATCTGGTACAGATTATTGAAGAGGAACAGCCTCTGATGGCAAGAATTAATAACAAATAGACTCAAGATATACAGGAATAAAAGCCAAAATAACTGAGCTGGATTCTATGAAGTACTGATACATTAAGTGCTAATGAAAGAGTAATCTTAGAGAAGAAAGTTTCACAGTTATAACTTGACATAGAGAAATACTACATTTTAAATATTTATGTATAAGCTTAAATAGTATTAAAAGTCCAAAAGACCACAATAGACTCAATATTTCTACAACTGTAGAAATATTCAGAAAATATGTATAATGTAATTATATAAATACATTATAGTAGACAGACCAGTGCTGTGAGTTTAGATTTATACTAAATGTTTTTTTCAGCATTATTGTCAAAATTGCCTCTTTCCAAGAGATATGAATGTGTGTATGTGTGTATGTGCAGAGGTGTGTGTGTGTGTGTGTGTGTGTGTGTAAATGTGTATATGTGCATACACATATGCTATTCCTATCTTTCTGAATTTTTTCTTTCATGGTGCAGAGCATCAGCATTGAAAAACAGACAATATCAGATTGAGTGCTAGATGAAAAATATGAAAATAGAACCCAAAGATATAGCTGGATAAATCTTTCCTGCCTGCCAGTTCCCAGATAACCAGTCAGAGACTTAATATTAATTACAAACTGTTTGGTCTATGGCTCAGGCTTCTTGCTAGCTAGCTCTTTCATCTTAAATTAACCTATTAATATTAATCTATGTATTGCCACGTGGCCATGGCGTTACCAGTCTGCTGGCATGTTGCTTCTTGGGCAGCGGACTGATGTCTCCCTGACTCCTCCTTTCTTCTCTCTGTATCTTTGTTTAGATTTCCCACCTGGCTATAACCTGTCTTGCCATAGGCCAGATCAGCCTCTTTATTAACCAATGGTAACAACACATATTCACAGCATACAGAAAGACCACCCCACAGCACAAAGACTCAATGTGGAGAAATCTCTAAGACTGGGCAAGTAAAGGACAAACCTACCCGTTCTTTCTGTGATTGTTTTAAATTGCAATGTAACAGTGCATAATGAGTAGTTGCCAAAAATTAAGATTTAAAAACACAATACATATTTGAAAAATTTTAGGGCTCCAGTGAAACCTCTTGTTGCTGTGACCCACTTGAAAATCCCTGTTGGATCTTGAGAGCCCAGTGGAGGAGGCTGGCTGAGACTTTGGGCATAAAGACACTGGGTCTGGTCATTAGGGCAATGACGAGGGTCAAGTAGAAGCAGGCAGGAGCAAACAACTAAATGACTGAAGTCTGGGAACTGTCGATGTCATATTTGAGTGTCTGTGGACAAAGATAGCACATAAAAGAAATTCAAAAATAAAAGAAACTTAAAGAAAGGGTGTCTTTGGGGGTTAGTAAGCCCAAGTTTAAATGCTTAGGAATTGAGAATGGCTGTGAGTTTGTTTCAGAATTCAGGGATGGTAGGATTCTGATATTACTTTATAAGACAGAAAAGAGAAAATCAAACAGCTTTCAATGCTAAATATATCCACACATTCATTAAAAATATTTATAAGAGATTAATTTCTATGGCTAAATATTTTTCCTTCCTCCTTTCTATGAAGAAGGTAGGACAAATCTCTTCACTTGGTATGAGCATCTGCAGCAGTTCTATTCCCAAGGGGCCCTTGATTACCCGGAAATGATGGTAGAGCGTTAGAGGATGCTGAGATACCCCCCCCCTTTTTATAAAGTGGTCAAATGAAGCTGGATGCTGGATATGGTACCTGGAGATGCAGCACCATCTTTGTGATCATGAGGCAACAAACATGTAGATGAGAAATCATACCCTGAGGATGGGGACACAAAATGACTGAACAATTCCTGATTCTAGAAGATCTCAAAAACTAAACTGCTCGCAGCAATTGTCTATTGTATTGTCTTCCCTGTGAGAGAAATGTGCTTAATGTATAGTTTGTGTGCATTTTGTTATTTGCAATCACATTTATTCCTAGCACCATGTCTTCAGAGTTCTCCAAAACATAGCTAAAACATCATGCCTGTGAATACATATAGTATTTCTCTGGTCCTGTAACAATCTACTTAACACACCCTGACATCTTTTACATGTTTTAGAAAGGATGATCTTATATTTTCAGGCTTTTTAGATGGTTTCAGAACTGAATGTCAATCAACCTGCCTGACAGTTGCGCACTCAGCATGCATAATTCACTGGACTTTCCCCCCCCTTTTTTTGGGTCTCATCTATCCCTCTTTTACCTGCTTCATAAAGTTATCTGTTGGATCAAGTTTCTGCAGTCTTTTGAGGAGAAATCCAACTAACAGTGATCATGATTATTTCAGGGGTCTCATGGGAAATGCTCTAAAGTCACATGGTAACATAAACATGGGTATATAAGGAACTTGGAGAAGAGGCTTAGACAGAAGGAAAAGAAAATGATAGCAGTTTGTGGTCTGAGCAGTCAGCTCATTCATGTGGAGACACAGATATCAAGGATGAAGCTTTTCAAGAGAAGATGTTCCATACACAGTCAGGAGGCCTGCTTGGGGAGGGCCACCGGGTGGTGGTGGTGTTCGCCTTTAGGCAGAGCCAGGCAGATCTCTATGAGTTTGAGGCCAGCCTGGTCTGTAGAGCGAGATCCAGGAACAGGCACCAATAATACACAGAGAAACCCTGTTTTGAACCACTTCCCCCCCAAAAGTCAGGAGGGCCAATACCAGCTAGAGCTCCTGTCCCACCCAGACAAGGGCTGCTCGGTGGAAGACCTCATTCAGGAGACTAAATGCGACGCTGGTTTAACATGTCATGCTAGAAGATTGCTATGATCCAGAAACACAAGGGAGCCCAAAGCCATTCACAGAACACAAAATATTATTTATCTAGTAAGACTCCAAACATTTTAGGCTAGCTTCCTGATATCACATGATCCTTCTGTTCTCCAAGAGAAAGATACTGGATACTTCACCTTCCAACTTGAGGAAAGAAGAAATAGAAGGTAGCAAATTTGGGTTTCTCTACTTTAAGGCCATGGCTTATTTTTGCTGATATGTTGATGTTCATAAAGTTCAAAGAGGTGGAAATAGGATGGCCCTGCCAACTTCCATTCCTCATGGCACATCTGGGCCATTTCCATAGGAGTTGTGGTGTTCTTCCTCAGTAAACTTTTGTAGAAGCAATACCATTGCCTTGTTTGGATTCTATCCTCCATAGTTTCTGCTTGGCGAAGGTTTCAAACTTCAAACAGAATATTGATAGAGTAAAGTGGATAATCCCGAAATTGGTTTTATATCCCAGATTTCTGAAGTAGTCAATGTCAAACTGAGAATAAAGCAGGTATTGCTTTATTTTTCTCTCTTGTATTAGTTTTTTGGGAATTTTGTACAATGTGTTTTGATATACTTACCCTTCTCCCCCTACCTTTCCCAGATTCACTGCACTCCCCTACACATCCAACTTTGTATCATTTTTTTAAAAAACTCATTAAGAACAATTTGTGCTGCTCATATTCTTGAATGTGTGATCTTTAACTGAAGTATGGTCAATCTACCAGGAGCCATGCCTTTGATTTTTGTTGTTGTTTGTTTGTTTTGTTTTCCTTTTGAAACAGGGTTCCTCTGTGTCTCCCTGGTTATCCTAGAACTCTCTATTTAAACCAGGCTGGCCTTAAACTCAGACATCTGCCTGTTTCTGCCTCCTGAGAGCTGGGATTAAAGAAGGCACCACCACTGCCTGACTTCCATGCCCTTGAAAACTTACTCTTCCCCACCCTCCCCCACCAGCAGCAATCTGTTCTCAAGGGATGATACAAATCTACTGTTTAGGGCTTAGCATTCTACAGCTTCTTATTCTCTGTCCCTTGCCCATTTGTACCTCTCTATGCTAATTTTAATCTACAGCAAAAAGCTTTTCTGATGAGGGTTGTGAGATGCATTAATCTATGGATACAAAAAGAAGTGATTAGGAATAGATTAAATATTGTGTCCATGTATTAGCGTAATAGTGTCGGTCCACCCTAGGGCTTATGACTTGTCTTGCCATAGGTTCTTGACCTTCATATTTATACTAGATGTGGGTTTCATCTTGTACAACTTAAATCCAATCAGAAAGTGATTGGTTACTCACATGTTGTTCATGCCTCGATTGTACCAGTGGTCTTGCCAGGCCAGTGTTTATTATAGCTCATAGAGTTCATATCTGGGTAAGATTGATGATTATTTGTTTTCCTTGGGTAGAATGCATAGCACCTTACAGCAATATGAAAGTTTCCAGGTCAATATGAACTTCCAGGTCAGTAACAGCTTCATTTGTCCATGTTCCCTGACTTAAGTAAGTAAGTAATGTCTTCAGAAAGAGGGTCTCGCTATCAAGTTCTGTAGAGTAACCAAGAATATTTTGGGTCTGTCTATGAAATCTCAATGGACAATAAGCCCCAAAGAGGTCTTCTATTCCTGGCACTGAACTGTTTGCTAGCCTATGTTATCTATTGGGATCACTGTTACCCTGGTATAAAGTAACTCTAATGAAACTATTTTTGTATATATATATATATATATATATTAGTAAGCTTCTACAGTGGTAGGTTCCAAATGTCTACTTCTGATTGTCTTTGGACTTATTTATCCCTTCCTATAAATGTGTCCTTCCCTTTCCACACTTAACCCTTTTTGTTTCATTATTTCACTTTAGAGTTATCACTGTGTTCAATCTCCCCTCCCTTGAAATCTCCTTCCATGACCCTTTACTAACTTGCTGACTTCTATGCTCATTCCAAATCCAACACACACACTTGGAAATTGAAAGCTAACATTTACAAATGAGAAAAAAATAAAAAAATTCTAGGTTATTATTTTTCATTAAATAATCAGAATGATTTCCAGTTCCATCATTTATCTGTGATATTCATGATTCCATTTTTCTTAACTAATATTCCATTGTTGAGATGCAACATATTGTTATTATCTATTTATCAGTTGATGGACACCTAGGCTGTGAGATACAGCATGTAATAAATAAACACAAAACACAAACAGTGACCATAAAGATTGCTTACTTTCTCATTTTCTAGAAAATGTGACATGTCTTTGGTTAATATCAGTCTCTATGGAAAATTTCACCAGCAGAGCTAACTAGTATCAAGAGAATCTCAGATGGGCCTTTTGCACTAGCTCTAGTATTTACTGACCATTTTGCTTTGAGCAAGTCACCCAGTTCCCCTTCCCTCTTTCTGCTAAATGAGTGTTTGGTTAAAATAATCTTCATGGCCACTTCAAGTTTCAACAGCCTTATCTTAGCTCACAAACAACCAAAAGGTTCATATAGTATTCTGGAATTGATAGTACATGATAATTAGATTCTTAAATAAACAAAATGAATTATTTTTGGATATTTACAAAAACATTTAATCATTATTTTACTCCTCTCAAATGCATGTTTAGTTTAGACACTGAGGTATAGATTCAAATATTGTTGACATGAATGCTCTGGCCTTTTTGTAGAAGAATGATAGTCTTGTGAGACTGAAAATTCTAAGATGAAGGAAGAATGCCTGGGAATTGTTGCTTGATTTTAGTCAGTTAACTGATTTTGCAATTGTCAGATGCATTTCTCTTCACATTCATGAAGGATTTCGATAGAGATTCTTAGCACATTTTTACGATATGATTAAAACTCTTATGGTGTTTGAAGACATTGCTTAGAAAGGAACAAATACAACAGATGCGGAAATCACATACAATAAAAACAATCTGTGTATTCTAAATTATAAAGTACTGTGTAAATGCATAATAATTAAATTATAAATCATATAATTATGAAACGGTCCCAAATATTTCTAACTTTTAAAATGTCAAAGTGACCAATGTGATGTTTACTTATTTTTATTCTTACTACATTTTCCACTAGTCAAAGGTTAAAATTCCATACTTGCCAATGTCTGAATTTACTAACTGCTCCAGGGAACGACCAGTTGCTGTGATGGTAGGTTTTGCAAATTGTTCCAAGATGTCTTGCAATGAAATGTTAGATTTCCATAATGAGTGCCACCACCATTATGCTAGCCCAAGAACAGTGGGATGGAAGTGGTGGTCATGTTTGCACTGTAAGGATAATAGAGCTGGGTATGCAGGGTTTGCACTAGAACAGAAAAAGTGAAAGCCAAGTACTGAGGTCCTCATCATAATATCAGGACACAGGATGGCATCAGCTTGCTTAAGGTCTGCATGTTGCTCCTTGCAATATCCTGTTTGGTTTAATTGAAGCTTCAAAGGAGCTCATGGGTTTCCTTGGTAAGCTTGGGTACCTCTGAGCTGAAGAGCTGATTCTTTAGATTGCAACAGAGAAAAATCAGCATCTTGGTGCTGAGTAGAGCTTGAGTTGTTCTATTTTGATAAAGAAGGGAAACAGTTACTTTGGAAAAAGTATTAGCTGCTTGCCATGAATGATTTGTCTTCTTGGGAAATCAGTATATTTACCAGTATAAACACAGGCTGAGTAGCAAAATATACACATGACTTATGAAGCAAAATATGACCAGTTTTGAATAGTAATAGATATAAAATAAAAGCTGCATCTTATATAAGAGTTAATTCATTTCAAAAATTTATTTTAAATTCATTTTCTTGTTACCTGTGTAAAAAATATTTTATGTTATCTCTCAATAATCAAGGTACTTGTTTTCATTCTTTCTTTTTCCTTTTGATTTTTGTTGAAATATTCTCCTCTCGTACAATACATCCCCATCACAGTTTCCCCTCCCTCCACTCCTCCCTGCTCTCCTTATGTCCACACTCCCCCAGACCCACTTCCCCTCTGTTCTCATTCTTTCTAGCCAGTCATCACCATCTGGGATAAGATCATCATTTTAGTCACAGTACCAGTGTTCTTCACTGTGTGCATGGATGAGGAGTTAAAAATCTAGGGAATGATGAAAGGTAAGCTGTACATTGCATATTTTCTGAAATTCTGGCTATAATCCTGTGTCCATGTCCATCTGATCCCTGTGTGCAGATGGCAGAATTAGATCCCATGAGGCAATTAAAAAAATCAGCATTAGAATATGGGTTCCCCAGAGTTGTACTCAATTGCTTGGTTCACTGAGCCATGCTGCTTCTGAAGTGGTTCTGAACTGATCCTAGTATCTTGCAGGCATTTTAGACATCTGTCAGGAAAAACTGGAGAGGTGGTTCATGTGAACATAACCCTGCCCCTCTGGACAGTCATGCTTCCTAAAAAGATGACTTTGAAATAAAGTAGTAACATCTACTGATCTGTACTTAATAATCCCACATAAAAATAAATCAGATAAGGACAGGAAAGTGGTGGATACAATGTCCTTTTTGGTTTACTGGAAGATTTGTAGTCTGATTTTATTGTCTGGCATTCTCCTGCTCATCTTCATATCTTGTATGTCTGTTTTAGGAACCAATGATTACTTTCATGTTGATTCAAGCAGCTATTCTGATCCAAGTTCATTACATAATGTTTGCATCTCTATTATTCTATATCCAGGCTTAGTACACAAACTTCTTCCCAAAAGAAGAACTTAAAGTGAGAATGGCTGTGACAGTTTTCAATTCCATACCACCTTGACAATCACTGAAGACTCTGTAGTTTAGAGGCCATCTGTTTGCTGTTGTTCAATGTTATTGACTTTAGAAACTATCTGAAAGCAGACACTGCAGAGCTTTTTTTCTCTTCCAATTTTCCCCCAAAGTCCTTCTTTTTTATTTCATTAGAAACAATTAGGCATATTGCACTGGTGGAGATTAATACTGCAAAATGTCAATGATGTGTCTGCTTTGAAAAAACTATTGAGCTGAAGAGTAAATAGCAATACAATGAAAATGCCCTGACACCTTGCTTGCAGGTTAAAGAGGATCTGTGATAAAGCAGGAAGAGTAAAGAAGGAAATAATAATGGCTGATTGTGATATTGATTTCAGTAGTTTATGTTTCTAGAAAATCTAATGGATATATACACAGAAGACAAAGTAGACCCCTCAGAAAGATGGAAAATCATACTTGGCAGGTATAGTCTCTGATAGAAGCAATGATCCTGGCAATCCTCCTAAGAGAGTGTTGGAAATGAAATGGTGGCCAATAGTGACCTTTGTTGTGGATATCACTCTGTATGCTGTGAATGTGTTGCTCTGATTGGTTAATAAATAAAGTGCTGATTGGCCAGTAGCCGGGCAGGATGTATAGGCAGTACAAGCAGAGAAGATAATTCTGGGAAGAGTCAGGAGTCACCAGCCAGACACAGAGGAAGCAAGATGTGAAGGAAGAACAGAGAAAAGGTACCAAGCCATGTGGCTAAACATAAATAAGAATTATGGATTAGTTTAAATGTAAGAGCTAGTCAGTGGTAGGCCTGAGCTAATGGCCGAGCAGTTTTAATTAATATAAGCCTCTGTGAGTTTACTTGGATCCAAGCATCTGTAGGACTGGAGGGTGAGAGATATTTGTCCTGACCATGGATCAGGTGGGACACAGGAAAACTTCAGCTACAGACCTTTCCTTGCCTTGCCCTCCAATCATATAGAACATGCTGTTCTCCTCCATAGCCTGAAACACCTTGTCCTTCCATCATGCATAATGTGCTGTTCTCCTTCATGTCTGAATTCTGTAAGAAATTCCTCAAGAAGCGATAAAATATTAATATAACAGAAATGCAATTTCTTGTTTAGACTTCAAGCACAGGAAGCTGCCCAGATGACCAATCTGACTCACTGTCTTTGTAAGGCCCTAATGCTCCCTATGATGGAATTTTGTTGTGGAGTTTTTATTTATTTATTTTTTAGATGGCAATTGCATGAAGTAGAACAATGCCATCTAATGTATAAAACCATTCAAAACTCAAACCTCAGTGCCCATAAAGTTTCTTTGGACACAGTCACACTCATCTATCTGTATTGTCCAAAGTGGCTTTTGTAATACATTGACATTGCTGAGTAATGGCCAGGGAGCACATGAGTGCCTTGAGAGTCTACAGCCTTCACTATTTGACCTTCTACAGATAAAGTTAAAGGATCTTGAGATAACAATTAAAAAGTAAGTTTGAGGCTTCTGTTTTAATACTGATTCTTCTCTTATTTATCAGTTATCAAAAGGGAAGAAAAGTAAGAAAAGAAAAGGAAAGTTGGAAACAGTTGAGTTTTACTTAAGAATTTTAAGAAGTTTCCTTCATTTCTTCATTATAGGAGATATCCAGAGAACCAATATAGAGAAAGGAGAGACAGAGGAGAAGAGGGAAGAGAGAAGTAGAGAAGAAGAGAAAAGAGATCCTAAAGGAGAGTGGCGAGTAGAGAAGAGGGAGGGAAGAGGAGAGAAGGAGAAGGTTGTTCAGAGCTTGCAAGTACACAATTTGCAGAGTCACACAGGATCTTAGAAATTATAGTTAAGAGTTGATGTTGCAAACTTGAGTCTAACGTCTACTAGAGGAAGATCCTTTGTTTTTCAGGTTTTCTCCTAAGGTCCTCTCTTGGTTGTATGAGGACCACCCACAATGATGAGGACACTCAATTTTGCTTTGCTAAAATTCTATTAACTAAAATAATAACCAAATCGAAAAGCACTTAAAAAGCAATATCCAAACTTGA
>CABHPH010062007.1:0-23378 GCA_902168325.1 Peromyscus nudipes
TTTTTTTTTTTTTTGGAGGCAGGGGGAGTTATTGGGATAGTAATGGAGAATGGAACAAATGAACACATTGCCATACTACCTGACCCCAGTTAATATGTAAAATAGATAAAAATTATTCCAAGAGGATGCATTCAATTTCCAGGCCACATTTCTACTTTTATCCATGCAGATAGACACTAATGAGAAGAATGGTGAAGAGGAACTCTAAAATAGGAATGAGATCATTCCACTTTGTTGAGAAAAGGGGAGAGGAACTAATTTCTGTGAGCTTCTAAAAGGGATATTGAAGAAAGAATGGCAAACTCATTCTCCATGCTCAGAGTGAGATTAAAGCTTATTCTCCATGCTCAGAGTGGAATTAAAGCTCATTCTCCATGCTCAGAGAGGAATTACCAAGGGAAAACAGACTGCAGCCAACCTGCAGAGGAAATGATGGAGCGGGGTTACAGACCCTTCTTCCCAGGGGCTGATCAATTAGAAGAGATAGATAGACCTTCTCTAAGATGGCTCTTTTGCAGCTTCACCCATCCTCAACAGTGTTTGCACTACCCTCGGGCCTCAGTCACCTCTTTTCGCCAAACACACTTACATCCACACTCTACCTGGTGTGGTGGGAACAGACCCAGGGGACATCTCGGTAGAGTGACATGAGACCTTAAGACCATCCACTCTGCAATCCCTGACCTACAGGAGAATAATGTTTATTGTGGCAGTATTTTATTCAGCCGCCAGCAAAGGATGTGACACCCATGGGACAGAGGGGAAGAAGCAGTTTCGACAGGAAGAGTGGTTGAGCTCTGACATCATCTCCAGTGACCCTGTGAGAGCTTTAGAGGCTGGGAGAGCCACAATTATCCTTCTAAAGAACTACAGTGGTTTGATCTTTTCACTTTGTGTGGTGGTTTGAGTAAGAATGGCACCCATAGACTCATGTATTTGAGTGCTTAATTGCCAGGGAGTGGCACTGTTTGAAAGGATTAAAAGAATTAGGAGGTGTGGCCTTGCTGGAGGAAGTACGTCATAAGGGGTGGGCTTTGAGGTTTTAGGTGCCCAAGCCAGGCCCAGTGTCTCTCTTTCCCTGTTGCCTTCAGATCCGGATGTAGAACTCTCAGCTACCACATCTGCCTGCACTCTGCCATGCTTCTGCCAGGAGCATCATGGATTGAACCTCTGGAACTGTAAGCCAGCCCCAGTTAATATTTTCTTTTATAAGAGCTGTCGTGGTAATGGTCTCTCTTTAAAGCAGTAGAACACTGACTAAGATACTCTGTTACAGAGTCCATTCCATTTGGGGACAACAAGAGCTTCTTTATTGTTTTCTGTATGGACGATTCCACCTAGAGGGTAGTAGGGAGCATTTCATTGAATGCAGCTAGTGTGCCAGTCAGCTTCCTTTCTCCAAACAACTACCTGAGATGATCTAAAAGCAAAGGACACTTTGACTCATTTTTCTGGAGCTTTCCATCCAGGGCTGATTGGCATTGCTGGCTAGGCAGCACTTGATAGTGGCGCACATGGCGAAACTATTTACCTCACAGCTGGGATGTAAAGGAGAAACAAGACAGGTTTGGAGCCCTGTCATCCCCTGCAATGGTATGCCTTATCATGACCTAAGTCATCCCACTAGGTTCCATCACTTGAAAGTTCCACTATTTCCTAGTAGCTCCTCAGGCTAGGACCAAACCTGTTATATGCGAGCCTTGCCGGGGAATATTCCAGATCTAAACCATAGCAGGTAGGCATCATGATTCATTTAGATAATCTCCTGTGGGTGGACACGTAGATTACTTTTGTATTTCAAAGTATGTCTCAAGTATACATGTATACACAAGGTACACATCTTCATGCCAGTACATCTAAAAGCATTCAAGAAATCCCTAGAATTCGAATTGTAGGTAGCAGGCTTTCCATCCATGATCTAGTACTAATTTCTAGGACTTACCACATCTTTTACCCACCGTCTATGCACCCCTGCTTCTCAACTAAGTCCTGAAACTTCACTCAAACTTCCTGAAGAATTCACCATACTCACTAAACAGAAGCACGGGAAAACACCTAAAGATGGTCCAGGTGAGTTATCTATATAACAGTAGGTTAGCCTCATGTCAACATTCCATCACTGTTGTGCCACACAGACATCAAGTCAATAAAAGTACCCAAACACTTGCTGAGCTAAGACACAGAGAGCTATGGTCTGATCTTCACTCTCCAGGAGCTGAGAACCAACCCTGTCCACTACTCGGGACACAGAAGAGCTGAGTCTGTGAGCTGGTTTTTCTCCCCGACAGGTTCTAGTTATCCGAAGTGAAGCGGCCAGCACCCTGTGAGGCAGACGTTGTCTAGCTCCTCCCTCTCACTCTGTGATCAGCGTGTGACTGCGTGACTGTGTGGTTACATCACTACACAGTATGAGCAGAAGACGTTGACTGAATGATGGGTTTCTCTTATCGTCATGTACTCCTTCAATCCCAAGTGGGTTTTATTTGCTTCAATAACAATCTCGCATGTGTACTGCTCTGTGTCCAGTGTCCAAGCGACTGTCAAACTGCTTTGACCACAGCCAACAATAAGAAAAACTTTGACAATGTAATCCTTCTCCATTTCCATATATCCAAAACCAAACCTCATCAAGAGCACTTGGCTTTACTGTGCATGGTATTTTCTGGCATTTTCTACTGTAGTCTATTTTGTTTTGTAAAAGTGCTGCTCTCAGCTCCCTTGATTCCATGGTCCTTTAATGAGTCATGAATTGTTTCAAAAATATTGCTTTTTATGCCACCCACGGGCCTGACATGTAATCCAGGTGTTTGCCTGTGTAATAAAAAGCCTCCGCTATCTGCCTGCTGAATTTGTTCTTCCTTTAAAAGTTAAGAGTTCCTCCACCCCAAGTGTACCAAGTGTACTGGAAGCAACATCTACCTGAGGTTTTCTCCCTCAGAGCTGCAGGACTGCGCTGTCTTTGCTCCTGGGAGTATCAGCGAGTGCACCTGGTGATGCCATTCTGCTTGATTGTCTGTCACAGCTGGGGAGATGCTTTCCCTGCAGATGCCCTTTGATGCATCTCAAAGGAAAGGAATGAATGCAAATTGGAGCCAGCCCCAGCTGAAATCCATCTCCCACAGCTGACTGGGCTCATGACAGGAGGTTTGTGTTGCTGTCACTCAGAGGAGTGATCTGCTGCAGGGAGAAAAGGGAGAAGGTAAGACAGAGATGCAGACAGACCTGTGTGGGTTCTCCCTTCTCTGTGCCTTCGCCCAAGGCAAGGGGAATGAGCTCACACTTGGAATTAAGTAAGTTCAGCTCCAGGACATGGGACAGGGCTGGGAGGCTCACATGGTTAAAGGAATCACCTGTGTGTCAGGTCTCTCTCTGCCCCATTACTGTGTGGTCAGTGCAGTATGTATAGTAAGAGCTAACATATGTTCAATGCTTCTTTTGCTTAAGTATTTACAAGCATTCTCCCATTTCAACCTCACATTACCACATAGTAGACACAATATGGCTCCCAATTATGTAGGTAGGAAGATTGAAGCCTTCATGACCAACCACCATTGTCCAAGCTACTATGAGATGGAGCTCAGACTAGAGCCCAGGCCTGCACCTACCAGCACCATCTTGCTTATAAATGGGAAAACAACACGGAAACATTAAGTCATATGTTCAAGGTTCCACAGCTAAGAGGTGATGGAACCTAGATCCACACAAACTTTACCTTGACGCCCGTGCCATGTTCTTTCATCAAAACCTCTCAGCTCTGTGGTGTCCACAGTGAACTGGAGGAATATAAGGGGGATGTGGTTTCAAATACAAGCTTGAGTATATTAGGAAGGAAGAACCAGGGTGGCTAAAGAAGAATTCTGTCTTGTTTGGTTAACTCTTGACCAGTTTGCTGAGATGGAGAATGAGAAGAATAAGTCTCCCAGAAATGATTTCCTGCCTTAGGGGGAATAACCACCTAAGCTGGAGGACCCCTCAGGACTCCTTAAAGACCAAAACAAAGTCTAAGTAAGGGTAAAACTTGATTCTTTTAACTACCTGCCTTGTAAGAGGTCAAGAAAAATGTTACATTTGTTGCACATAAATAAACAGAAGTAAACTGGCTGTGGGCAAGAGCCATGCTATGTGGTTCTTCAATACTCAGCACACAATTCCTACCCCACTGTTACACTATATGCCCCCAAAAGGAATTTCTAGTGTCAGGGAAGCCACTTAAACACTGGAAAAAAGAAGAGCAGCCTCTGGCAACCCCACTACAGTGTCTACGTAATCATTGTAGTAGTTGTTATTATCACAGTCAGTTAATTTATAGGAGAATTCTAGAATCATTGTCTCAACAGGAATTTAATTCTTAGGCAACTTCTAAGCTTTAATTTTTATTCTATGTGTCTAGATGTTTTGTCTGTATGCATTGTACACAATGTGTGTGCCCAGTACCCTCGGAGGTCAGAAAGTGGCATCAGATCCCCTGGAACTGGACTTACAGATGATCGTGAGCTATCATCTAGGTGCTGGGAACCAAACCTGGGTCCTTTGCAAGAGCAACAAATGCTTCTGACTGCTGCACCATCTCTCAAGCTCCAGGAGCTGAATTCTGATGCTAATGACTTGGGAACTTATTGTTCTATATTAGGAAAGTCATGGCAATGGCCTTTGTGTGTAATGACCTCTGTATAATGACCTCACTACACCATGAGGTCTTTTAGGACAGTGACTGTGCCCATCATGCTTATTATGGTAGAGGCTCCTCAACACAGCACCTGTCACACCATAGATGTTCAATAAACATTCCGTGACAAGTGAAGCTGTCAGTCTTTTTGAGTTCAAACAGAAAAATCACAGCTGGCAAACACCACACATCTGTTTATAAATTTGAGACTAAAAGAATCAAGGTTCTGGTGGATGCATATTGTTCCACATCTCTAGTGGGTAAGTATAGCATTGATGATTAAATGACTCACAGTAGCCCCAAGCTAGCCACACTGGCTCTTTTCTCTAAACAATTAAGAGTCCCATAGGTCCCTTCTCCCTTTGCTTGCTTTGATGTTCTTACAGTTAAAAATTTGCATGCATGGACAAAGGAGATATATAGTTCTCAGAACTGGAGTCATATTGCTTCTGTGTAAATTCATGCCACCCCACCCCCACCCAGGCCACACACTGGCTGCCCGAACAAGATCAGTGTAACGGTAACAGCAGTGGCCAATGAGGACAGTAGATACTCCACATGATCCCATCCCTGGATGAAAATCTACAGACCATCAATGGCTGCTGAGAGGGAGATTTCATTTCCTCCAGGAATGAGTTCCTCAATGAGATGTCCAATCCCCAATGGTCAGTCTTGGATACATGCACATATGGACAACGCTAAATGTACTCAGTAGGTGTAACACACACATGTATGTACATGTAACAATAATAATTAAAGAAGAGAATTGGAGAGGGGAACACGGGAAAAGTTTGAGAGGGGAGGAAAGGGGTGGGTGATGTAGATACAGTGTTATGTAGGAAGTTCTCAAAAATAGAATAAAAAAGATCAGTCAAGAAGACTGTCCACTTACTATAGCTATTGGCCTATTTTGTGGTACAGGGTCAAGTGAAAATGAGACCAAAAATGGAAAGGAAAACACGATGATAAAATAGGGCAAAGGTGTTAATTGGAATGAAAGACTCTGACGAAGACTCAAGCAAGGTCCTTGTCTTTAAAAGATCCAAAGTATAGTGGCCAGGGAATGAAAACAAAGCCACACACATCCCTGGGGCCTCATGTTTTAGTTTCTAGTTTTACATTCATGAGAAAAAAAACAGGTAAAATTAAATGTGGGTCTCAGCATTAACAGTTAAATAGGAAAGGAAATTCAAATGTATCCATTAAGGATTATGACCACAGTGAGATAATACTTTACACCATTGTGATGATACTTACCCAAAATGGGAAATAATAAGTGTTGGTTAGTCTATGGAGAAAATAGAACCCTGGTAGTAATATAAAAGAAGTTGTTGCTATAAATTTGGTGGAAAAGAGTTTGACAGTACTATAAGACTATATAACCCAACAATTCCACTTCTAGGTAAATACAAAAACTGACATTGAAAATTGGAAGTCAGATATCATTCACAGTATTTAAAAGGTAGAAAGGACCCAGGTGTTTATCAACAGATAAGTGAATGAACAAAACATGGTAAATACAGACCATGGAACATTATTGAGCCATAGAATGGAATGGAGTCATGGCACTGGGCTACCTACCACACAGGTGAACCTTGGAAATATTATACTAAGTAAAATAAGGCAGACACAAAGAACATGTAGTATGAATCCTATTAAGTGAGGTGGGTGCTCAGGCTGGTCAAGTTTAGAGTTAGAAATAGAATAGAATAGAATATAATAGAATAGAATAGAATAGAATAGAATAGAATAGAATAGAATAGAATAACCGCTGGGCCATGGGGGAAGGAGACCAGGACCTTATTGTTAGCCTTGTAGACTGTGATGGCTGATCTTCATTGTCAATCCAATGGGGCTTAACACCATATCTTCTGGACCCTCCCATTCTAGAGGAATAGGTTTTTGCAGCAAACCCGCTCCAGCAAGCCAAACAGTATTCAGGGTATCAATGGCAGAAGGGGATGCTGTTTGGAGCCTTTGGCAGCCTTCACACAAGGATCACAGTGGAGGCCCACGGATTTTAGAGAAAGGCCCTGCTATTATCTACAAACAATTAGTCGCCCTTTGAGAAACAGATCTCAGCTTTCCATTGGGCATTAGCAGAAACTGGACGTTTGACAATATACTACCTGATTACCTTGCAAGCTGAGTTGGATGGCATTTGACACAACATAATGTTGGATATGCACAGCAGCAATCCCTCATAAAATGGAAGTGGTATCTATGAGTCACTAGACTGAGGAAGGGGTTTCAGTGTCAGTGGGGGTGACTGATCCAGACTACTGGAGGCCACTGAACTACTTCTCCGTGATGGAGGTAGGAAGAGTATATCTGGAGTGCCAAAGATCCTGTAGGATATGTATCAGTTATTTGTCTCATTTCTGTGACCAAACACCTGGAAAAGAGCATTTTAATGGAGAAAGTGTACTTTGGCTCATGATTGTAGCTAGAATTTTCTTTGGGCCTCCAACCAGTGTAGCTGGAAAGTTTCTCCAGTCCTGCCTGGCCCACGGTCAGGACAAATCTCTCTCACCTGCCAGTCCTGCAGCTGCTCAGACCCAACCAAGTAAACACACAGAGACTTATATTACTTATAAACTGTATGGCCATGGCAGGCTTCTTGCTAACTGTTCTTATATCTTAAATCAACACATTTATATTAATCTATAAGTTGCCACATGGCTTGTGGCTTACCGGTATCTTTACATGTTGCTTGTCATGGCCGTGGCTGGCAGCGTCTCTCTGCCTCAGTCTTCCACTTCCCAGAATTCTCCTCTCTCCTTGTCTTGCCCATACTTCCTGCCTGGATACTGGCCAATCAGTATTTTATTTATTAGCCAATCAGAGCAACACATTTAACATACAGAACATTCCACAGCAAACCAGTTCCCAAATAAAGACACGGAAACTTGTTATTAGTTATGAATGCTCTGCCTTAGCTTAGGCTTGTCCCACTAGCTCTTTTAACTTAATTTAAGCTGTTTCTCTTTATCTACATTTTGCCTTGGGACCTTTTACCTTTCTTTCATTCTGTATGTCCTACTTTCCTGCTTCCTCCATGTCTGTCTGAATGGCCCCTGACATCTCCTTTTCTTTCCTCCTCAAACCTAAATTCCTCTTCCTACTTACTCTCCCTGCCCAGAAGTCCCGCCTATACCTCCTCCCTCGCCATTGGCCCCTCAGCTTTTTATTAGACCAATCAGGTGCCTTAGGCAGGCAAGGTAAAACAGCAACACGTTTTTACATAATTGAACAAATGCAACACACCTTTGCATAGTTAAACAAATGATTTAAGGGTACAGTGAGTGAGTAATGGCAGAGAAGGTGTCCTAGCAGAAGCTTAAGGCAGCTGGTCACATTGGGTCCATGGTCAAGATGAAGAGAGAGATGAATGCTGGCAGTCAGCTTGTTTTTGTTTTTCTTTTCATTCAGAGTTAGACCCAGGCCATGGGGTGGTGACACCCACACCAAGAGTTGGCCTCAAACAGCCTCATCTCACAGACAAACCTAGAAGGGCTGTGTGGTAGGTGGTTTTAAACATAGTCAATTTGGCAGTGAAAATGAGTCATCACAGGGCATCTCTTAGAGACACCATGCCCTTCAGTTAAAGTCCATGGAAACCACAGCTCTGTCTAGGCATGATAAGAAATAGCTCAGACCCTTCAGGAACGAAGGTGTGGATCTCCCCTCCTGTAAAGAGTAATGCTGCTAATGTGCATGCTGAGGGTAGGAGACTATGGAATGGGTGGTGAAGAGTAATTATAAATGTTCACTAAGGACACATGACCCATTACAGAAACAAGGATTCTAATTGTCATGTGTTTCTTTCTTACTTGTTAAGAATATGTTTGTGCCTATTCACATATATTATTTGCATATATTAAGCCTGTAACTATGTTTTCTTGCCTTTCCTATTCTTGCCATAGAACACAACATTGATTGAGTCAATATCAGCATTTTACCTGTTGTTAAGTCTGTATTATTGTGTATAAACTGTGGGATATTAAAACAGTAAGTATCCCTCAGGGGACTTTCTATTTTGAGAGAATTAGCATACTTTCTGTTCATGATGGGATATTTATTTTGGGCTAAGTGGAATTATGACCTTGTTATTGTCTTTATTTGGAATCTGATCATGGTATAAGGAGATAGGGTTGAGTGTCAAGTTGCTAAGGAGTGGACTTGTGAAAGTTGGTTTTGATTGTCAACTAGACAGTGTTTAGAATCACTTAGGAGTCCCACCTCTGAGCTTGTGTTTCCAGAGAAAATTAACTTGGGGAGAAGATGCATCCTCAAGGTGAGTGACACCTTCCAATGGACATCACAGCTATGAGGAGGTCCAGGGAAAAGGCAGCACATACCTACCTTTGCTGATTTTTTCTGACACCGTGGTCACCATCCAACATCCTCCACTGACATCACATTCCAGCTTCTTCAGCCTTTCAACATGGACATGGTATCAGTGACTTCAAGGGGGTTTCCATCCTATCAGCACTGGATTGGGACTGCTGAAGCATCCAGGTTCATAGACTGTCTACTGGGTTCTCAGCCCCTGCGGTGTGCAGATAGCTAAGGTTGGACTACCTAGCTCCCATTATTTAAGGCCATCTCTCTCTCTCTCTCTCTCTCTCTCTCTCTCTCTCTCTCTCTCTCTCTCTCTCTCTCTCTCTCTCTCTGTGTGTGTGTGTGTGTGATTCTCCCTCCCTCAGTTCTGTTCATTTAGATAAGTCTACTTAATAGATGGGTATAAAGTTTTCCTTTAGAATGATACAAATTTCCTGGCAATGAATAGAGGTGATAGTTATACACTATTGTGTGAATATACTTAATGCCAGTGAACTTTTCACTAAAAATAGGTAAACAATACAGTATGTGCAACTCAATACAAATACATGCTAATGCCTGTGATTATAGTAATTATTCTCACAGTATTGTACCATCAGTACCTCCAGCTGTCTCCTGATGCTACCCATCTTCTACAGCACAGAGCTAGGAAAATGGATGTGCCAATTTTGCCTGGCAACTCAGTTGATTTAGAATACCTGCCTTTCCCAACAAACTAGGTGAGGTGGGAACTGCCCAGGTCAATTCCTTCCTGTTGAGCCAGGTCTGTGGATGGGGTATTGGTGCCAATATCTGTCTTCCTACTTGTGGTATTGTTTTTCCTTGTGGAGTTTGAAGATGGGAGTTACCTTGGACTCCCTGAACTCATCTTCTATCATATTAAAATGATAGGTGGGAAGCAGACAACCGCTGCTTCATGTTAGCTTCCCACTGTTCCTACTGAGTTGGTTGATAGAGATTTGGTTGAAGAACTCTTCTATTGTTCTAAGCCCTTTGGTCAATCACCAAATTTTTGAATGAAGTGTCTGTGTGAATTTTTTTTTTACCTATTTTATTTGATGTCTCAGGAAGAGCAGTGTTTCTAGATTCCTCATACCAGTGTTCTGGAAGTTCTACCCAAACCCCACAGTGTTTGAATTCACCATGCTGAGGGACTAAGGACGTAGGTCAGTTGGTAGAGTGCTTGCCTAGCCCCAAATCTGATCCTAACACCACATAAACTGGGCGTGGGAAAGTGAGTCTGTAAGCGGACAGCACTCATGGGGTAGAGATGGGGGTGGGGATCAGGAGTTCAAGGTCGTTCTTGGCTGTGTCTGGAAGTTCGAGGCCCACCTGAACTACAATAGACCCTGTCTCAAAAAATTACCATAGCGGAAGGATGTGTGTTTTTGAGTAGCAGCATTTGTGTGTGTGTCCTCCTGAAGACTTCCAGGTAAGTTCAAATACCAACCTGACAGTATTCTCATCATGGAGGATTCTCCCAAGGAGCATCATAGAGAGCGGCTCTGGTCAACATCCAATTGCTCTAAAATCTGGCCCAGTTCTTTGCCCAGTGAGCTCACAGCTGGAGTAGAGCCAAACATTTGAGTATAAACTCGAGAACAAAAGTGCAGAGTTCCTTCAACCGTGTGAGGAGATGAACAGCGGGAGACACCCAAGCCCTTGACAATCTTGTGAATTATCCTCATTTTCAGATGGGGCCTTAGGGTGACCGCTAAGGGACTGTGCTCTCTTCAGAGAAATGCATCGTCGCTCGATGAACATTTATTGAACATCCCCTGGGAAGTGGCGTTGTCACAGGCTGTTTCTAAAGTTCTGCAGAACTGTGCCTTGATTCTCGCTTTTTCTTCCCATAAGGAATTTTCCACTGCCAAAGAATTTGTATTTCTCTTATTTTCAATTGGTTTTTAAAGTGTAAAAAAGGGCAATTGACTCGAATCTGTATGTATACCGTCTTGCAAAATGACAGCTGAGTGCTTTACATGTTATTCTGACTTGACTAACCTGCCACTCAAAGCGAAGCCGTTGTCTTCATCAGACTCGCTACAGGTTGGAAGGGAAGCTCTCGTACACCATGAGTGACACAGCAATTGTCTCTGCAAGTCTAGAATGACTAATAGGTTTTGCCTCATCCGTCCCTTCATCTCACACAAGATTGGAGACCGGTTTTGCTCTTACCGCTTTCTAGAGGTAGAAACAAAATTATTCACCAGCTCAATATGATGAATCACTCGCCTGGAAGTAATAGCCTTGTGATTCTTCCATATGCCTCTTAAGGTATCTCTTTTCCTTCCAAAGGCCATCGTTTATTAAGGTCCACTATTCAAAGAGACTCGCTGCATATGCCAAGCATCAGTTAAAAAGAATTCTTAGGTACGGTGCCAGAACAGCCCTCCCCACTTCACATGGCCCCTGTCATTTATGGGTAATTCGGCCACCCCCTCGGCAAGGCAGGTGACAGGGTGAGGGGCGTTGTGAAGAACAAGGACTCCAGCTCGGATGTCTTGTTTGGGTCAAGCTCAGAGGATGTTCTTGTATGTCCTTCATCGTGGGATAAAGATGGAGGGTGGAGGCTGGGGAGGTCTTAGAGATGAAGGGCAAATGGAGATCTTTGATTCTAGGCCATGGCTCCTTCTTCTTCCCTGACACAGAAATCTTACTCGACCCACGTTTCCCTGTGCAAATCACTTCGGTACAGCCTGACAATGCAGCAGACACACGAGAACTTTTCCCACATCACACTACAAACACGGCCACCCTCTCCGGGGAACATAAGAGAGATTTTCGGGCTTCCACTTCCCCTCCATTTGTTTGAAGGATCAAGAGAACACAGCCCTCTTTCAACAAAAATCTAAAAAGGAAAATCATGAAAAGAGCCAACCTCTTTTTTTCTCTCCTCTCCCTTAATATATTGTTGCATCCAGGGAAGAGGAAGCAGTGAGCGCCACTGATACTGGGCCCCCAGGGATCAGTAAGGGTCACACCCCAGCTACCACAGGGGCTTGTCTTCCTCTGCTTGCAGAGGGAGTTTGTAGTCATGGGTGTGGAAGTTGCTCTTGGCGCTGTACTGTTGGGAAACAAAGGGAAAAAAGAAAGAAGAAAAAGAAATAGGAGTGTGTGTGTGTGGTGTGTAGTGTGTGTGGTGTGTGATGTGCTGTATGTGTGGTGTATGTGTGTGTGTGTGGTGTGATGCAGGGTGTGTGTGTGTGGTATGTGATGTGGAGTGTGTGTATGTGGCGTGTAATGTGTGTATGGTGTGTCTGATATGCTGTGTGTGTGGTGTGTGATGTATGTTTGTGTATGGTGTGTGTGATGTGTTGTGTGTGTGATGTGTGTTTGTGTATGGTGTGTGTGATATGGTGTGTATGTGTGGGATGTGTGTGTGTGTATATGTGTGGTGTGTGTGATATGTGGTGTATGTTGTGAGTGTGTGTGTGTGTGTGTGTATGTGTGTGTGTGATGTCTGTGTATGTGCATATGTGTGTGACAGTGCTTCGGGTAAAGCAGGCTGTAAACACACCTAGGTCTGCATAGGGCAGATAGTCTCAGCTCTAAGGCCCTGGGGATCTGGAGAAGGCGCTCTGCAGACTCTTTAGCTGTGTCCTGCTGTTCTGCAGTCTGGCTCAGAACTGTGTGTTCCTTAAGGGTGGGGTCAAATTCCTTCCACATGTTTTTGTTTTTGGTTTCTTCTTAAAGTGCTATCAGGGTGCCCAGGGACAATTGTCTCTGTGACTTGTAACATAACAACATTGTGTTTATTCCTCACCTTACTGAGGTGTAAGGTGTGCATTGGTCCAACATTTCTGCTAGATTTGGAGAACTGATTTTTGTTTTTTTAATGAAAATGTCTTTGGGCCGTGAATTCTCCTTTAAGAATGAAAGTTCATTCTCATGCACTTGCTTTACCGGACCAGAGGTAGCTTCAAGAGCCCTGGAGACGAAAAGGACTCTTCCCAGCCTCTTACGGTCTTAGGGTCTAGCTTCTGTCCACTGGCTTTGGTTCTCTAACTCTGTGTTGTGAGATCCTTGCCTGCTTCGGTTCTCACCAACTGAAATCTAGGAGAAAGCAGAGAGAATGGACTTAATTCTGTACCACACAGTACTTAGTAAGTGTGCCTTTTACGCACCAAGTAAAGAACGTGGGCAACATGGGAGCTATAGACTCTAACTGATCCCTTTAGTCATTATGGCAGGACTTCATATCAAGGGGCATTTTGTTTTGTATTTAGAAGAGTATGCATTGTGTGTGTGTGTGTGTGTGTGTGTGTGTGTGTGTGTGTGTGTGCGTGTCTGTATATATACATGAGCATGCTTGTATGTTATATGTGCGCACCATCCACTTTGGTTTTTGAGATGGGGTTTGTAATTGGTCTGGCTTGGGGCTTGCTGAATTGCCTCATCTGGCCAGCCAGCAAGCACAGGGGATCTACCCCTCAGCAGCTCTCTTGCTCTAGGGTTATAAGCACTGCTACATCTAGTCCCCGGCCCCAGCCCTGCCCCGTGCATGGGCTCCAGACCATCAAACTTAGGTATTCATGTTTGCAAGACAAGCTATTACCAGCTGACATATCACCCCAGCCTGCTTTTGGGTTTTGCTATTAAATTTTCCTTGAATATAATAAGTCAAAGGGTCTCCAAAACTAACTCTCTCTCTCTCTCTCTCTCTCTCTCTCTCTCTCTCTCTCTCAGAAAAAGCCTCCTGAGTTCTGGGATTATAGATATGTGCCACTGCACCTATTTTTTAATTCTTTGTTATCACCTTATTCTAATATTGTCTCTCACAGGATATTAAAACTGCCACTTGAGTATCCCCCAGCGTTCTTCTGGCTACCTTTCAAACCATTCTCTTACGTGATAGACAAAATGAGTTTCAAAAATGTGAATATTTTATATTCATTGTTCAATGGTTTTTTTATATCATCCTCACCTTGTGTTGCTGTCCCTGTCCTGTGGCCGTGTCTTCCCTCTGCCACGCTTCTGTACACTACAGGACCTTTGCTCATGGGGTAGACACCACCTAGAAAGCCATTCCACCCTTTTTCCCATGGCTGTCTTTCTGTCCTTCAGTTTTCAAGTTAAATGTCATTTGCTCAGAGGGGAAGACATGGAACTGTGAGCCAAAGAAAGCCCTCCCATCCTCAAGTTGCTTGGTCCCTGTGGTGATTTGAATAAGAATGGCCCCATAGGCTCATATATTTGACTGCTTGTCACCAAGCAGGGGCACCATTTGAAAGGATTAAAAGGAGTAGGAGGTGTGGACTTGGAGGAAATGTGTCACTGGGGTGGACTTTGGGGTTTCAAAAACCCATTCCAATCCCATAATCCCATAGTCTGTCTGTCTGTCTGTCTGTCTGTCTGTCTCTCTCTCTCTCTGCCTACAGATCAGGGTCTAGCTCTCAGCTGCTGCTCCCGAACCTGAGTACATGTGGTCATGCTGTCTGCCATGAGGACGATGGACTAAGCCTCCGAAACTGTAAGCCAGCCCCAATTAAATGTCTTTTGTTAACAGTTGCCTTGGTCATGGTGTCTCTTCACAGCAACAGAATACTGATTAAGACAAGCCATGGTATTTTGTCACAGAAATAAGAAAAGTAACTAATACAGAACACTTATGTCAAGCAGTGGGGCTGTTGCTGTGACTATGGGGTTCGTAGACCTTTGGGACCAGTTTGGAGGAGGAATATGGAAGAATTTGAGACTTGGGCTAGGAAATCCATCAGATGCTCTGAGCAGAGATTCACCATCGTGGTAGGAGTTAGGACTATAAGAATTCTTGGAGAAATGTGGAAAGTGGAGGCCCAGTTCATGAAAAGGGGTACAAAAACTCTATCTAGAACTGAGCTACAGGTTATTCTTGCTATATTCTGGAAAAAAAAAAAAAGCAAAGCAATAGTATTTATTATCCTCCATCTAGGATAGCTGTGTGGATGTATGTATGGGAATGAATAAAAGTATGAAAATCTTTGTATACTATGTTAATACCCACCATGGAAGAGACGCTCAGTAACATGGCGGATACAATGACCTTGTGCTGGAACAAAAAATACACTGAAGAGTAGCCACAGCAGCAGAGGTGGGCGTGGCCTGTAGGCTTGGCAGCCTGAACTGCACCAACCAAGACTTAACTAGTTGCTCCCATTCCTGAATGGACCAGTGAAGAGTGATGCTGAGCTTCCTAAATGGCCCCACTGCTCAAGAAAAGCAGCCAATCATTTGATGACAGGTCCACCTTTCACGGTGAAGGGCCAGCAGCACAGACACAGATTCCTGGTGTGAGTTGTTTTGTGCTGCATGTAAGAACTTAGCCTGCACTACTGTGCCAGTCAGCGATGGGGTGTTGTTTCCACTCACACAGAGCCTCACACACCATCACATCAAACCGTGAGCCTGACTTCAGTAAAGTCAAGAGATGGGCCCACTGGCTGAACCACATATATGATATCCAGGAGTGAGCCTTCCTGGAGTGCTTCTTAGAGGAAATAGTCTGTGAGGATTGGGCCCCATCTTTCAGTATATTCATGGATCAAAGACTTTTGAGGGTGCTATATATCAGTAGGAAGCCTGATTGAGTCCTGGACCAGGAGTGGAAACAGGATTATCCCCACACTTGGAACCCTGATGTGTTGCAGATATAGGGGCTGGAATTTGCTTTCACCTTCCTCTCTTAAGATTGCATCTTGTCTAGAAATCCAATGTGCTATCCATTGCGCCACAGGGAAACAGAGGCAGGCAGATCTCTGTGAGTTCGAGGCCAGCCTGGCCTACAGAGCGAGATCCAGGACAGGCACCAAAACTACACAGAGAAATTCTGTCTCGAAAAAAACAAAAAACAAAAACAAAACAAAACAACAACAACAAAAATCCAAGATTCCATCTTGAAGAAAAGCCTGCCAGAGAAGGTCCACGAATCTCCATGAAGTGGCCTGGAGTGATGATGCCAGAGGTGGCGTCTCTGAGAAATACAGACGACCCCCCCCCTTCAGTGTCCCTCCAAGGAAAGGCCTGCAGCTGCCTCGAGAGTACAGTTAGCGGCCAGCCTCCAGCTGCTGACCCACCCACTAGAGTTAGTCTCAAATGCTGGGGTGTGCTAGTCTCAGGGTAGCCTACCTCTGGATGAGTACAGACTGAGGAGAGCTGGAGCGACGGCGGTAGGAAAGGCCTGTTTGCTCAGTCTTTCAGCCCTTTTCATTTGTGTTAGTCTTAACAAACATCTTACCTCCAAATTTGTCTTAGCATCTGCTTCCAGGGGACCAACCCTGCACCGGGTTGTGTGCTTTGAGGCACATAGGGAAAAACTTAGTAATTAGGTATTTTTTTAGGAGCAAATTGTTTCACTGTCCTAAACGTCCATTTCCTCATTGGTAGCATTAATTTAAAAAGGATGGTGTTAGCCTCCTGGTGTTGTTAGGCTAAGATGAAATCTATTGAGTGAGCCACCAGTCACAATGCCTGGCATATAACAGAGCGTGGGTTGCACATTTAGTGCTATGTTAAAGGGCAGCTCCTTGAAAAGGTGCTAGCTTGTGCTAACATGGCTTTGTGGCTTCTCTGGAGAGGAGGAAGAAACCAACTCTTAGTTTTCTGGACATGCTGTTGACCATTATCATACTTAATTCTTTCATAGCATAAACTGTGAGCCCAAGATGGTCTAGTGTCCTGTGTCTAAGCCCTTAGCCCACACAGTAACCGATGAAGAAGGTGTAATTCCTAGCCCTGGTCTACGGATGAAGAAACTAACACACATTGAGGTCTGGTCTCAGGTCGCAGAGATTTGAAGCTGGAAGTCCGAACCAAGCATCCTGGATTAGAACTAGGGGCCCGGCCTGAGTGCTCTTATTCTGGAGTCTTCTGACTCTGGTCTTAATTTCATTTTATAAAGCATTGGATTCAGACTGAGATAATCTTGCCTCTTAACTCCATGAACCTGGAATGGGATAAAACAATGAGCATGATGTCATCTGTCTACACATGGGCTGATGTTCATTCATCTTTTCCAAAGTCTTGGGGCAGGAGAATCCCGAACCCCTGCCTCCAGGCAGACAGTACCACAACAGAAGTGTGATATTGACAGTGGCAGCCTCCTTCCCAAATTTCAAATACTTGCAAATAAGTAACACAGTTCTTTCCAACATTTTTTTATTTGTTTAAATTAACAAAATATAGGTTACATGCCATCTCCAGGTAAACTGCCTGGAAACAGGAAGCAATATTCACAACTTGGGGTGCTAGACACTTGGAGGCTTAGTTTTCACCTGGCAAGCCAAAATTCTGTATGAAAAGCAACATTTGCTGTAATGTTGTCCAAATATATGAAGGATTTCAAATGTTAGCTTGGTTACATTTTGTTTCAGCAAAGCAGACAAAGATCATAATTCAAAACACAATGTTAATATTTTATTGGATGTCTTTGAGGCTCAATAAATACAGTATGCACACTGAACTTTCTCCAGCAGCTACATACATCCAGATATACCCGTTAACTCCTTTGGACTTAGGAAAGGTTGGCTTCAGTGTCATGGCCAAAGGGATATCCAAGTTTAAAAAAAAAAAAAAAGAATGAGAGAGGGATACAAAAGTGATGAGGACCATCATAATCCTGAATCAAAAGGGTAAGAGGCAAATATGCCACTTGGCTGGACTGTTAGCTGGTTCAAAGTGATGGTGGTCAGAAGCCTGACCAATCCATTTGCCTCCGATCCATTTCCAGGATTCTATAATGGGATGAAGAGTTTGGCTTTGGAGTGCTGGTGACCCTGGATGACGTTATTCTTTGGTTTTCTGAGGTGGGCCCCAGGAGCCCTTTTCAGATTTGTATGGCTATTTAGAGCATGGATCAAGGTTGGCCACACCTTTTCCAAAGTCAGGAAACTGATCAAACATATTGGGATGCCTTTGAGAAGTAAGGGACCACTGCTAGTGGCTACCTTGGGCTGACAGGTATAAAGGAGGGCTGCTGCCTCTTCCAGACCTAGGGCTAGCTTCACTTTCGGGTCAGTGCTGGGTTGGTTAAAGCCTACTAAGTCTTTTATACCTGGAAGTAGAATCTAGAGCCAGGGTCAGCATAGGCCATATTACATTGTGGTTACTTTCCTAGGATCTTTCTTCTCCCTCCATGAAATCTTACTCAGGATGCTAACACCACACAGAGGAAGCCTGCTGGAGTGAAATGGTCTTACGGGCTGGCTATCTCTTTCCTTAGCAGCTCTGGAGAACCCTATGATAAGACTTCCCACTTTTCAAAACATGCTCTTAAACCACCATTCCAGACCATTCTCTCTCTGACATAACTGGTTCCTCAAACAGTCCCACAGGACTTGTTTGTGATGGATTAGATTCTGCTCCTCTAGATTCTCCTGGTTCCTTCTATTCCAACAGGACACACCTAGAAGCACCTGGAAGTATGTGGAACTGTGGTAAGGCACAGCACATAGTAGGTCCTCAACTCTTGGTTTCTGAATGAAGCTTTCTTGGCACCGTTATCAAAGACACCAAAAAGCTTCATTCATAGTGAATGGAAAGAATCATGCCCGTCTGAAGACCTGCAACAATTCTGTGTCCAGAGTTCTGCTTGTGAAACCCAGGGCATTCTCCCCACCATCCATCCCTTTGCAGGTGTTGGGACCTAGGGATGTGCTCAGGTGGCAGTAGGAAACGCATGAAGCCTTTGTGCTTCACAGTGGCAGTCCTGACAGAGAAAGGAATTTTAGGAGGTTGGCAGGAGAAATGGGTGGGAGGTTGTCAAAGCACATAGGTGAAAGGGTGAGGGTCATGGAGAAGCAGCGTGGTTGACAGGGAGAGCTGCATGCAGTTGGAGCTAGACTGGATCTTCTCAAGGAGTGTGCTGGGCACTCTGGGAGGAGAGGCAGCAAGACAGTCACCAGAACCTGGCTTTACCAAGAATGTTGACACTCAACCAAGAGGCAGGTTTTACCCAAACACGGTCTGGTACCTACCATGAGTCAGTGACATGAACTCAACCCCCTGCTAGTACTGCTTCCCACGGTGGCAGGGTCTAAGAAGGCCCAACATACCCATCATAATGCTCACAGTTCACTGCAGCAACAGTCCAAGCACCTGGGCAAGAATCAGCGTCATCATTTCAACACACTGGTGGCTACAAACATCGCAGGCATTGTTTTGTAGTACACACACACACAAACACACAGAATGTGTATCCACAGTATGTGTGTGTGTGTGTGTGTCCTGGGGAGGGTGACAGAATAAGAACAAAGGTGCACATCAGCACTGTGGTGGTGGCAGGTCTCCCGTTCTCCTAGTGAGTCTGAAGTCAGGGTCAGAACTACAGACAGTGGGAAGGAGTCCCAGGGGACACAGAACTGGGTGAGGCCTATGTGACAACAGTGTGCTTCTTTTTCAAGAGGCACCTAGAGGTGATTTGGGAACTCCCAGTGCTGGGGCCCCACTCCAGATGTGTTAAACCAGAAACTTACAGGGCAAGGCTTCACCACGGGTGGGTTTTGCTTCTTTCTTTCTTTCTTTCTTTCTTTCTTTCTTTCTTTCTTTCTTTCTTTCTTTCTTTCTTTCTTTCTTTCTTTCTTTCTTTCTTTCCTCCAGAAAGACTTTACGCTGTAGCCCAGGCTAATCTCAAACATGAAGCAATCCTCCTGTCTCAGTCTCCCATGTGCTGGGGTTACAGTTATGAGTTACCATGCCTAGCTACATCAGTGTTTTCTAAAGGTTCTTGTGGATGGTTCTCACGTGTAGCCAGCTCTGAGAGCACAGCTCAGGTCTTGCTTATAGCGACTGGCGAATGATCATTCCTCTACCCTAAATAAGGCAGAGCTTGTTTTAGGGAGAAGTCCTGAACCCCATTTCATAGCCCGAGCCCCCACTGTTCATTGTGGCAACTCCCCCTCTTTCAGTTGCTTTATGGAGCGTGAGGCCTGAGAACAAGGTGGCAATGGTTTCTCTGAGGAAGCCCTTCTTGGGACGGGACTTTGGTCTGCGGAGTTGGGACCCCCAAGCATTGTCCAGATATCCACAGGGGTGCTCCAAATCTCCCACTGAACAGGAAAGCTGAAGCAGAACAGAGTATCCAACCAGGCATCTAAGCAATTTAGTTCCACCTTAGTCAAAACAGTTTACCATCCCCTGAAACCCTAGCTCACATTTGCAGGAACTAAGAACAGCCTTTCCAACAACTCATCTCTTGCATCATTTCCCATGTTTCTATTATTTAATAGAGGCTATTATTATATACGACTGCTAATAATTTCATCTATGATATTGTAACCTTCATAAATGTAACTAATAGTCACTAATAAGGTAACATGAGCACCACAGTTTTGCAACTAGAAAGACATTTACTCTATTGCATGTTAGAGGAAACAGTTTCTAAAAGCACCTTGAGGTTCAGCTTGCAGTTAGGTATCTAGATGAAAGCACAGTTCAACATGTGGGTGATGTGTAAAGTAACATCGAGGGGGCCCTGCACCTGTATGAAATTGCCAAGTGCCCAAGGAACAACCTGAGAAGCATTTGTGTTACCCACACATCTAGTCTGAGCCATTTGTAAAGACCCGCGCTGCCCGCCCGTGCCCAGCAAATGACAGTTCGTGCAGAAAGCTATATTTGAACTGCCTAGATCTCATTTTCCAAATGTAATTTTAAAGCCGTCCACTTAGATACCCAAAAGGACTGCTTGTTTTTCCATTTTCCTCTCCAGTAATTCTTTTAAACCCTCATCTCTGTGCTTGAAGTATAAGTAATCGGAAAACGAGGGGCCCTGCCCGCCGCTTTGCAACAGCCCGCTGCCCAGGTGCTCGTCTCTGATGGTGCAGTCTGTGTCCCTGCCCTCGTGGTCCTCCACGCTCTCCTCCTGCTGCTCCTCCGGAGCCTCCTGGTCCCTGCAGCTTTCCCCTGGGGCCCGAAGTGTGTGCTCCTGCTTGGTGGACAGATCCTCGGGCGCGCAGAGCTGCTGGCTCTCCGGGGCCAGCCTGGGGCTGTAGGGTTCCACCTCATAGCAATTGTCCTCGTCCCCTTCCTCTTCCTCCTCCTCCTCGTGGCAGAGGCAGTCTTGTGTGCTGGACTGGAACACTGGCCCCTTTGTATTGCGCTTTTGGGAGAGGTCAAATGGCTCCTCTTGCTCCAGGTTCCTCAGGACAGTGGTGGACTGCGCCAAGACGAGTCGTCCCCTGCCCAGACCTGCAGGACCAGAGCAGAATTTACATGCCTGAGGAAAGCAATGCCCAAGGTCCTTTAAGCATCATGGTTGTCCATTTTAAAAACACGGCGGGGTGGGGAAAGAGGTTCCCATCAAGGACACGGCATGGGAAGCTTGTGATCCGTGCAACCCTTTAAGGCAAACCTGGCAACTATGCCCTAACTTAGCAATGTCTCTACTGAGAATTTAAAATATGAAAAAGTAAGGGGCAGGGCAGGAGCACAGCGTATTGTGAATTTTTTTTTCATTATACTGAAAATGTAAAAAAAATGAGTATTTAAATTTTGGTTAAACACATAAATGGTAGAACCACACAATGAGCTATGTCCGGGTGATGAAGATGACTACTACAGATCATACATGTATTCTCTATGTATTTTAAGTTAAAATGTGTGTTCCAGAATGTACTACATAAAGCCTGTATTGTATAATATAATATGGGTCCAATATAGTCAGTCTCTCTCTTTCCCTCTCCCCCATCGCTTTGTATGATTCTTTTCTCTTTTTTTCTTATCAAAAATGTCTGGTAGAATGTGGGCTCAGATCTCAAAACTGATGAACTCTGAAGTGATTGCTGCATTTTCTCCTCACTTCTGAAGTATTTCTCATTTTATTTCCACAGAGAGCATTTACTTTACAGCAAATAAAGTAACAACAAAGATAGTTCATCCTCAAAGAAAGGCAAACAAACCCACGCTCTTCCACGTGGCACCAGGGAAGCCACTCTAAGCCTGTGGTCCCCATGCACAGAGAGTAGAGGTTCTCTGAGGAGCTCACAAAGTCCCTGTGTGGGATCACAGATGTCCCTGTGCTGGGCAGCATCAAGTTTGGATACCTAGAAAGACGGACTTAGTGATCAGCACTAGGCACAGTGGCTCATTTCATCTCAAGTTCAAGGCCTCAGCCTGTGGTGACCCAAACCAGACTGTAAGACACAGGAGGGACACTCAGGGTTTGAGAGACAGGAAGGGGTGTCTGGGATCCGGCAGGTGTCAGGCTGGGGTGGGAGTGAAGAAAGGCGGGGTAGAGAGGCGGGGTAGAGGCTCTGAGGGACAATGATGTCTGTAGTCTATCGCTTTAGTCTTGTCAGGTGACAAGAGGGGCCTTTCTCATCTTTCTAACGATTTCTTTGGAGCCACACAAAAAAATTACCATTTATAAATGAAGCCACCAAAATGGTTGAAAATCCGTTAGTTATTTTCAAAGCAATCCTCTGATACACAGTGATGCTCCCCCCCCCCCCCCGTCCCCCAAAGTGACAGAGCCACTAGGTTCCAGTTAGGATGTGAGCTTCAATGTGGACAAATTTGGAGTGACCACGCCAGGTTTCTAGAGAGGACTGGCTTCTTCTTGCTATGGCTGTTTCCCACCCTAGTGATGAAGCAGGCTCTTTTAAAAAAATCCATGCCTCGCTTTGGAGGCGCCATGGCCAGCCAGAGATTCAGTAAATGATTCAAGAGAAAGGCCATCTCAATAAATTTTAAAAAACCTAAAAACAAATGAACAAAAAAAAAACACCTCTTTTTAACCAGTATTTTCAAGGCTTTTGCATAAACTCCAATCCTTGTTTGTAATGACCACAGTTGCCTGTGAGCCAGGGGCTCACCATGAGCTCAGGGGTGTTGTGAAAAGCCCCCAAACTGTGCTTATTTTGTGTCCTGTTGTGTGTTCAGATACATGTTTTACAAATGTGTGCCCCCATCCATCTCACTTTGTGAGCAGTAAATACAAACGGGTCACCTGGCTTTGCATGGGATGGTGAGCGAACGTAGGCTTGACTCAGGAAACCTAGAGTCACAATCCCAGCTTTGCCTTCAAACCTCTGCTCACCAGTGTGACACTGGTGAGCCCAGGTCTCCTCCGACACAAAATGTGGAATGGCTCTTTCATGGACTAGCAGAGGTGAGTGAGGATGCTGCGGACCTGTCTTATCCTTAGCTGTCAGCATCCTAGTGGTCAAAAAGCAGTTAGTGTCATTTTGTAAACTCGGCGTGACTGTCTTCTCTCCCCACACACAGACCTGGAAGGCTGGGTGGCCTCATTCCCTCTACTCTGTCACTGCCCTGGCTGGGGCGCATTCATTGTCTGTTTATTGTAGGACTCATTAATTAGGTGACTAAGTAGTCTGCTGCACTCAAGGGACCCGGAACATAAAGTCTTCACTGACAAGGGCCCGTGGCCAAG